>JAPMOB010206797.1:0-19706 GCA_029875015.1 Lepomis gibbosus | reverse complement strand
AGAAGCTCTTGAAAACTCATCTCTTCCGAGAACACTTCCTCTTATAACACCTCTAACTAACTAACCTCTAACATGCACTTTCTGTGCTCTTCTTCTTCTATCCCTACAATTATCTTGTATTGACTGCACATTTTGTTCTGATTACACTTCTGTTAACTCTTACTTCCTTCCCTAGGTATCTACCCATTGATGTGATATGTACTATGAGCTCTTACTAGGATTTGTTGCTGCTCTTACTAGTATGTATTGCCAGTTGTAGATCTGTATTTGATGCTCTGTTGATACTTGTAAGTTGTTCCTCAAATGTAAGTCGCTTTGGATAAAAGCGTCTGCCAAATGAGTAAATGTAAATGTAACAGCGGAAATTGTTTCCAGGGGACACTAAAAATGGATCAGTCACTATGGCTTGGACATACTTGTTGTTTAGCTGAACCGACTTTAATAACACTGCATGAAAAGTGGGATTTTCGGCAGTTATTGTCACGTTAAATTTAAGTGCAATTTCAAGTCAACGGCTCCACAGGAATTTCTGGCCAGCACCGAAAACAGTCAGGAGCTGCCGGGAACTGACGTGGATTTTTCTTTGCCTGTATTATAAAGGCCCAGGGTGACCAATAGTGACCAATTTGATTGATTATTTTGTGATGTCATCGGTTTCATCCAATGACTTAGAAGCCAGGTCAGGCTGCTGCTGCTATTCATATGGTAAATAGAGTCTTTAACACCTCCACCAGCCCGCCAACACCCCTGCCCCTCTCCACCGCTGCTTGTGTGGGTACGTTTCTGACGCTTTTCGGCACAGACAAACATGAATGTCGAGCGCTGTGAATGGCCGATAACTGCTGAGGATTAGTGGCATGCAAGGGAGTTTACAGGGACGAAAATCTTCACGAGTCAAACAAGTGTGTTTATCACTTTTTAGTATCCTCCTGAAACAGTTTCCGCTGCCTTTTCTGTTTTTGGTTGTGTTTTCTCACTTTGCATCATTTTGTCTAAATGCTGCACACATGTTGTTAAATTGATGTGCTTGTGTTTTGCTAAGTCGCAGTCTGTTGAGCTCTCAGGGCTACTGTAGTATCCAGCAGCAGCTCACAATAAACCTGACGGAGGTGAAGATTCCTGATTGGAAAAGTTGGTGTGTTTTTTGCAGCTAGTCCGCAGAAAGAACTTCTATATATTTACACTCCTTTAATGTTCAAACAAGGACAGATGAAGATCAGTTCTGTGTCTTCGTGTAATGATCCATCCTGGAAGGAGAGGAAGTGCTTTGCAGCCTACCTGCATGACAATCAACCCAGATCTGTATTATGACCTTTAAACTACTTGAAAGGAGAGTATATACATTTAATCAACATATGTTCTTCCAGTCACTAGACAGAATTGCAGCAATTCTCCACAGGCTGTTACCTTTGGAGAAATCCTCCAGCTGGGAGAGGGAACTGATCTGTCTTCTATTACATCAGCACGTAAATGAAGTTTGCCCTCAGGGTTTTCTGCAAGAAAGCGCTAATAGCCAAATGTCTCCCATTTGCATTCCTTCAGCTGTGACAATAATTCTCTGTGGCAGCACTAAATTGACATGTGTATGTGAATTTCAATTTCCTATTAGCATAATAAACATTGTCAGTTAATTCTAATGAAAACAAAATTTCAACCAGGCCACAATTCTAAATAAAAAATCATAAATTTTAACATAAATGTATGCAGTGACTGCAATACAGAAATCATAAATCTCTATAGGATAAACATTCATGTTCACTTTGAAGCGCTGAAAAAGGCAAACATGACATCAAATAGTAATCTCGTTCTCTGCCTCCTCCTCTTTAGCATTTTGTCATGGGAGTGGCCGGAGCTATTAAATAAAACAAGCTTGCTTCACATCGAGCTAAAGATATGGATCATATATATTGTTAGTGGCTAGGTTCAATTAACATAAACAATCTATCCAGTCTTTGCAAATTCTATTCACCTCCATTTTTTCAACAACAGTATCCTGACTTCACTTAGATTTTTCTATCTATATGAAATACAGTGTACTGTATTTGACTGACATTTATCTTCCAGCATTGTTTCCAGTTTACTGCACCTGATCACTGTCATCTGTTCTGACATTTACACAAAGCAACCTCTCATGCCGCATTTAATCCAACACTCTTCTTGGAAAATACACTGTAATTAGAAGGTTTTAACTGTTCATGCCAGCACCAACAGGGGAGGATAATAGTGATAATTGCAGATTTTTAAATGCTAGAACATATTATATCTGTGTGTCTGTTTGTGAATGTGTATTACTGATGTTATGGGGACATACATTTGTTTAGTTCTCACATCATAAATCATTTTATATTAAGGTTTAATTTTGGTTTTAAGGAAAGGATAAGAGCCAGGCATGGGATTAAGCTCTGTAAGGCTATGTGATGGCCGGTTTAGCTTATTAAAGTGCAGGGGTACATTGATGAAATTTCATACCCATCCATCTAGAAATTGATTGAAAATTCGTTCAAAACCATTAATGGTCCTAGAGAAAAAATCAGGGAATCAGCAAAGTCAGGAGGCTTCATATAATGTGGTAAAACACATCGACAGCTTCACTCAAACCAGGACAGCAAGTGAACCAGATCGGTTTGGTTGGTTTTAGATGCAGTCAGTGAAGTGCAAACCTGTACTGTTTCCTCGTGTCGTATCTCCCTGCATTTGTCTCTCGAATTTTAGTGGCCAGCACTCGAACGATGTTCACAAACAGGATGAAGTTGAGCTGAAACGGAAGAACACAGATGAAAAGATTTTTGATTTATGCAGTAAATGTACATGCTTTTGGCTCCTGGTACTATAATTGACATAAATGGAAAATACGAAGTCATTTTAAACTGTTAACAATTGGGTTTTATACCATGGATGAATTAAAGAACATGTTTTTAAGAGACATTCATTAGTATTTACAAAAGACACTGTTAGTGGAATTATATCAAATTATTATTAAAGCTGAACATCTTTAGATTTCTCCATGTTGCTGACTTGTGAATAAAAAAAAGAGTTTCATCTAGTTTGAAGCTTTTCCAATCATCACCTCATTGTCAACAGTATCAAGCTACAATATCTAGGAGCGTGAAATGCCATTAATCTGGTAACACAACATCCACTACCCCCCACCTGCAAAATATGGACTTCCAACCACAGGACATTTTACTATTCTCCATCATTCAGACTGTAAACCAGAAATACATATTAATGAAATATTGTTTTTACCATAAAATAACTGAATAGTTTAATAACAGCCAGGAAAGTTCCCAATTTCTGGGATTTCGTCTCAGACTTTAATGAGGCTGAGGCAAAGTAATATGAAAGAAGCTTAAAAATTGAGGCTTATATATTCCACAGCCAGATACTTTCTCTACATCATCCTTTCAATCCTAAGTGCCACTCGAATGAGCTTGAATGAGAGTAACAAATACAGCTCCGAGTACACATACAACATGCCAAGACTATCAGCACATATTTAAAATAAAACCCAGACAGAACTTTGATTTTAAGCATTTTACAGAAATCCAGGGCTCCTTTCAGTTGCACACCACCTTTGACATGAGGGACATTAATTTCTGTTCATCCTTTATTCTCTCCTCATCTTTCATTACTATCATACATACATATGCAGACAAAAAAAATTAATAATTAAAAATGTTTGGTATGCTTGACAGTATGAATATAAAATATGTGACCTTGTGTGCTGAGAGGAAAAAAGTAGCATTTAGACTATGAACCTATATGTAGTGCCATCTTATTAATTTTACCAGGAAAAATATCGGTCATACAAGGACTGAGATGACTATTAAAGCCATTATTTGTGTGGAATGATCATATAAATAGAATTAAATTTGACTCTCGTGTGCATATGAGATGTCTAGAGATCTAGATTATTAAGAACAGTGGTAAACTGAACAAGGGATGCAATGCATATACAATTGCAATCAATTATACATTCATGTTTTCCATAAATCGCAGCATCATCACAAACTACACAGCAAAATATCAAAAATGTATCTCTCTGTTTACAAAGACTGAGCTATGTCGCCACAATATAAATGCTGTATTATGGTAAATGTTCATTATATCTAGATTCATGTTGGAATATCAATATTACGCTGCTGTACTGCACAGCTCCATGTGTATGTACAACAGAGAAACCCTGATAAAATTTGTTAATGTCATTACGATATGCTGCGTGTGTTCTGACACCATCCTTTAGTTAAATAAAAAGGGTCTACAGCTACACAAGCGGCTCTGTGAGGCTGTAGGCTACTTGGGCACAGCGGTGCTTTTAGCTGAATGCTAATGTCCAGATGTTTGAGAGGTAATTTTTAATCTCTATAAACAGATCTGTAAATATAATGCAAAATCTGTGGGAAGATTTTTTGGCATTGGAAACTGGTTTTCATTTGTAGTAGATTTGTAGTCGGAGTAGTATTGACCAATCGCATTTGAGCAGCTTGTGATGTGTGGAGCGCAGATGAGGCAGAACGCATTGGCTGAAATGCATTCTGGGAACCCATCGGCTATCGTCTGACAATGACTTTTTATCAATCAGGGGACTCTAGATACTATTTTATGTGGTCATTTAAATTAAAAGCACTAGTCTGAAATTGGTTTTGACACAGGCTTTGAGAAGAAATAATATTAATGTGTCCAGTCTCCACAGTGTGAATGTGAAAGTGCTGTGTTGAGTAGCTAATTAAACACAGCAGGAATTACTTGCTGGCTTATGATCTGAATCATCAGACTCCGATTTTTACCAGGAAGCAAGAGATATTCTGTGAGGCAGGTTACCATGGGCCTGGTGTAACCAGTCATTCCTTTAAAAGCCTGCAAGAAGTCAGCAGAAAGGACGTAGCTGTCTGTTGAAGCTGGACTCAAGTTTTGATGGTTCTAACCTTTATTTTTGTCACAGTTTGTTTGGAGTCTGATCTTTTCTGTGATTATTTTGGTAAGTCCTCACTCTTGTGTCTTGTTTGTCACTTCCTGTCTCTGTGTTGTGTTTTCCTGGTGCCATTTATTTTTTGTTCCGTTTCCTGTTTTACTTTTGGGATTCTCCTCTACTCTCTGGTCACTTCACTTCCTATGCATGTGTTGTCCCGTGAGGTTGATTATGTTACCTTTCCTTGATTGTTCTCACTTGTGTATGATTATATACACAACTCCTGGTGTATTTAGTTGGGCTGCTCCCCTCACTCGGTGCGAGGTCATTGTTCACTACTGTTGCGACCCGTGTTTTCGACTCATGTCTCGTGTTCCACTGCAGTATTATAGCATTTAATGGCGGTAAATCTAATAGTTGTTGAGCTATTTCAACTACAACAGACAGATACATCAACCAATGCCATCCAAAGAGAAGACAGTGTTAAAAACTAACCTGACATTGCTCTGTTAGGTCCACTTAATTGTTCTTGTTAAATGATCAGTTATTACAACCCTGTCAGTTAGTAATTATAAGTAATTCACAGCATTAATGCATGAGGATTGTCTAATTGAATCTAAAATAAGGCCTGGGTCTTATTTCTGCGGGTCGACATTCTCTGTATCTTCAGGAGATAATATGTTAGCTCCAGCAGTGCATTAGTCCTGATAAGGCAACGCTGCCTCTGATTAGAATCTGCAGGAGATTTTTCTGATCACAGCTTGTTAGCAGTTTAACTCATGAAGAGATAGGAGCAGACGACTCGAGTCACAACACGTCTTCAAACGTGTCACTTTTCAATAGTTTGGTCATTAATTCAGAGCCTTTGCAAAAGTGATGCTCACAGCAAGTCCCAGCACAAACAAGTACTCTCTCTGTCATCCTCTTACTTAGTGTGTGCTTTTTATGGCAAGCTCCAATGCTAAAATAAACCTCAGCACGAAGAGGAGCTGTGCACAGTATAGAGGGAAAAAGACCGAAAGAGAGACTGTTGTTGATTGCTTCTCATGATTTACATTGGCAACAAACACAGTTCTTTCATGCCATGAAGCTCATTTGAATAAAGAGGAAGACAAGAGATATGACAGAAATGCATTTTCTAGATTTTCATCACTTCACACTTGCAGCACACAGATACCACAATCAATATTTAAGTCAGTTATTTGCTTATATACAGGCTACTTTGATATGCACACTGTGGTGTCATGGGTAAATCTCTAATCTATGGTTGTTCAGTGGAAAGACATCTTCCTATTTTAAGTACCATGTCTGCATAGTTTATCCCAACAGACAAGGAAAACCAGACTCAGTCTTTAATGATATGTTCCTCCTGATCCTCTCATTTTCTTTTTACTAATGTTTCACAGCACTTCTCATGTGTGCTCCTTCCCTTTTAGAATAACCCAGAGATCATTAAAAACGTTCATGTTCATCTTTGAGGTTATTTTCTGTCTTCTAAGTTAATTGTGCTCAGATGGTTTTTGGCCCTGCTCTGGTGCAGGCGTTGATTATTCAGTTACTGGTCCTTAAAAACACCCGCAACACGTCCACATTCACCATATTTTTATCTTAACACTACTTGGAGACCTTTGTTGGATGCCGTTCATAATTGCAGCCAATACTACTGGTGTATCCACAGAGCCATCTGTGCAGCTGTTTTCAGATAAAAATCAGAGGGTTTGGTAAATTGGCTATTATGCCCATTGTATCTGCCAGAAAAGAGTTATCCATGGCAACTGCGGATGTGAGAAATGTCAGCATTAATGTTTACATTCTGCTAATGAATGTAATCCCAGGTTTTGCTGAATTGTTTTATCAGTTGGTAAGGTTGGTTGGTGGTGTGTCTAAGCATAAAAGTGTGATACCAAGAGAATAACACATACAGATAGCTTCTTAATGAAGCTGAAATGAAATAGAAGAAAATTCTGTCTCGGATGTCATTTTAAAAGGAGAACCTCTCACACCCCGTCTACTTCAGTCTGGTTTCTAATTTCTCTGTCAGAACGAACAGATATTCTTCCATTTAAACCACTTCAGAGAGATCGGAGGCAAAGATATTGTCCAACGTCAAATGGACTGGTGCATGCAGACGTGCAAAAATACAATCTGATCTGAAGGATTCCTGGTTTAATTCAGGAAGTATATGATCAAAAATAACTAAAGTAAGTCGAAGAGATCTGTTATGTCCAGGTTTAACAGTACCAGAAAGGAAGCAGTTTGTAATCATACAACAATACAAGAACAAATCATGAAAGCAGACTGCACTGTAATAGAAAGGAGAAAAAAATGACTCAGCTTCTTGCATCAGGGCTCTGTGGCAGCCACTCCTTCACTTCCAGGGATCCTTGTTCTTCTTTAGGCTGAAGTTCTAATGATTTTTGATGCATGGTTTGGGGTTATTGTCATGCTGCAGAATACATTTAGGGCCTATCAGATGCCTTCCTTATGGTACTGCATGATGAATCTGCAGGTACTTCTCAGCTCTCAGGGGGACCATTAATTCTGACCACATCCCCAACTCCGTTTGCAGAAATGCAGCCCTAAACTTGCAAGGAACCTCCACCATGCTTCACTGTTGCCTCAGACACTCATTCTACTACTCTCCAGACCTTCAGTGAACAAACTGCCTTCTGCTACAGCAAATATTTGACTCATCTGTCCAGAGCACCTGCTGCCATTTTTCTGCACCCCAGTTCCTGTGTTTCCCTGCATATTTGAGATTTGCTTTGTTTCCATATCAGAGGCCGTTAGTCTTCCATGACCGCCTCTACTGACCAGACTTCTCAGACAGTAGATTGGTGCACCCGGGTCTCACTGTTTTCTGCAGTTCTGACAGCTTGGACAGCACATCTGGTGCCTGCCTTGAAATTTCAACCTGGGAGAGACCTTGCTGATGCAGCATAACTACCCTGTGTCTTGTTATTGTGCTCAGTCTTGCCATGGTGTTTGACTTTTGACAGTAAACTGCCTTCAGCCACCTCACCATGTTAGCTGAGTTTCGCCGTTCCTCACTCAGATGTTTTCCTCCTACACAGCTGTTTCTGTTTCAGTTAATGATTGTGTTTCAATTGTTTGGTGATCACTAGCATCTGTTTGGTATAATTGTTTAATCATACACCATACACATAGGCCTACACGGGCTTTGTGCAAGAGTACCTAGAAGAATTGATGCAGTTTTATAGGGAAAGGGTGCTCACAAAAAATATCGATTTAGATTTTTCACTCCTTTTGTATTTTGTTAATTGATAAAAATAATCTATTAACATGTCTTTTTTGAGATAATTCTAACTTTACAGCTTTTTTTCCACACCTGCCTAAAACTTACTGTACATTCACATTTCACACGATAGCAAACTCACACTCTTACCCCAATAGCTGTCAGAATGGGAACCTGGTAGATCCACTTAATATTGCCAGCACTTAACTCCCAACACCTGCAGTTGACACAAATACAGAGGATCCGAGAACATGAAGTTAGAGAAGCTGGGAAAATAAGGAGCAGAGCAAAGAAGGAGGTTGGTGGTGTTATTCAAATAGTGGAGGCACATTGAAAGACAGACAGAATACTAAGTTCAATTAGAAAAAAAAACGGTGGTTAGAGTTACATTTTGGTAAGAATTATAGATGTTCCATCTTCTTCTTCAATTTCCATTTTAAATGTAACCATTGTCATACTGTATAGTACATCTTGTATTTTAGGTTTTCATTTCACTTTTCAAACTGCTATTTCCTGCCATTTCTTGTCTTTTTAAAAGCCTGTTTTGCCTTGAAGTAGAGTCAAATTTTCTACCCTTATTTTTTATTTTCTCTTATTTTTCTCTGGCTAAAAATGTCATACTGAAAAAGCAGTTGGTTCTCTCCGTATGTGACCAATTTTGTTTTGTAAACTTCAAAGAAACCCATGGATCATTACACAAACATAGCTTTCCAAAATGCAAATGCTCCAGGGGATTATGCAAACATGTTTACGCAGCTCTATCACAAATGTTGCTTTACTGTGTACTATGCATAGTGCGCATGCATGGTCTTCAAAATCACATCACACAATGTAATGTGGGAAATGACATGAGAGGCACAGTACAGTACGTAGATTTCCCAAACTTTTATGCTATAGTGTTCTATAAATGTTGAGGTGAGTTGGAATTAATCCAGAAATGGGAGAGTGAAGCTATGTCAACAACAACTATGTCAACAAGGTAAAAACTGAGCAGCTGTGACATTGTAATTTGTATTTATAGAAAATAGTCACATACTGTATATGTATCAGTAAATTTGAAGTCAAAAATACTTTAGCATTTGCAAACTTGTAGAATTTTATTTCTCTCCCACAAACCCAACAGTTACACCGTCTCAAATTTTTTATTGCAGGTGCACAAATTCTAATCTACAAATCACAAATGAGAGTAAGAAGGTGGATGGACTGGATGGAAACCAACCCAGCACTTTCACACAGGAGTCAAGTTCAAGTCCCATGTAAAACCGAGCAAATGGTGCAAAGCAGTGCAAAGCAGTGCAAAGCTGACTGTAAGTCAAAGCTGTGCTTCAACCAAAACATCTACTGACCAATAAATTGCAGCCCCTGTATTACATAAACCAATCCAATACATCGGCACTAACCATGGACTCAACAAGAGTTAATTCAACTCAGCAAAGTGTTTCATGAAGATGCATTTTATTACAGTGCTGTTTAATGACTTTCAATTTCTCAGGTTGGTGAGTGTAAATTGACCTCTGCTGTACGACAAAGCCAGCTATTTTCTCTTATGCAGGGCTCTCACCACAGTTTACAAAGCAAACACCATAATTCCCCAAAGGCCTATGGTGGTTTGTTTGCACGCAAACAAAGCTGCAGAGATGATGACATGGTCCTGAGCACACAATAATGTGGCCTGAAAAATGTTAACACAGGGGTTGCAACTGATGAGCAAAGATGAAGGCTTAAAAGGTAAAAGTTGAGCTTCATGGTGAACAAAGGCATGTGAAAACAAAAAGACTCATAGGGTTAAACCCTTTATTTTTTTGTGACATGGTTGACCGAGGCCGCGCTATTTATTAAACTACTATACCCCTTAAGTATAGAAAATTACGTCACCACTTCCTCTCACCCAGGGTCTGTAAACAGTTTGAACAAAATACAAGTTAACTGAATTAATGTCCAGGACTTGTGGAAAAGCTATTTTATGCCCATTGACAGGAAACACCCCGGACAGGTCACAGGGTCACCGCACAGAAAGGCAACCAATGGGCAATTTAGAACAGCGGGTTCCAGCACACAATCCTTTTGCTGTAAGGCAATAATGTTGACATACATAGTCAGTGTAACATGTAGTGTAAGTTTAATGGGAACTTTTGATCTAGTGTAACACACGTCATTAGAAGTGTGCTAACTTTATGTATTAAAGTTTGGCAGCCTAAATACAAGGGGGGAAAATGACCTCTCGTTTCTTCCTTCAATTTATAATGTTTAGCTACTTTGAAAGGCAAAGTCCTTTTAGCTCTGCATTCTTTTTAGCTCTGCACTGCATTAACAGTGAACCAAATAGTAAAGGCACAACTGAGAGGCAGAGGGAGGTCTTATTTCAACATGTCAATTTTCTTGCCAGCGGTGAAAACCTCTGATGATTTCCCTGCATAATGGAGGTGGACCTTTGTGATGGTAGTAAACTAACAGATTGCTGGTGTTTTTTTACAGATCCTGGACCTACACATATAAATGTACCTTTTGTGTTTATGAAATACACTTAATGGCCAAAGTATGTATACATGTATACATTTGATCTAGGGCTGTTTTTCATGGTTTTGTCGAGGCCCCTTTGTTCCATTTAAATGAATGCTACAGCATACAATATTTTGCGGTAAACGTTGGGGGCACGTCCTTTTCTTGTTTCAGCAGGGCAATACTACCGTGTAAAGAAATGGTTTTCTAAGACTGGTGTGGACGAACGTGACTGGCCTGCAGAGAACACTGACCTCAACCACATCCAACAGCTTTAAGAAAGCAGACTGCAAGTCAGGCTGTATTACAGCCGACTATGGGAATGGGAGAAAGTCCCCTGCAGCTAGTTTCCAAAATCATCTGGGAAGCCTTCCCAGAAGAGTGGAGGCTGTAATAACGGCAGATAAATGTCCCTGGTTTTGAAATGAGATGTTGAATCCCATTTGGGTGTAATGTTCAGTGTCCACATACTTTTTTAGATACTCTTGGCCATGAAATGTACCTGCCATGACAACTTATAAATAAAAAATGCCTCTAAGAAGCATTTATTCACAAATTTTAATATTGTATAATATGTATTAATTATTTATAATTAATTGTCACAATGGTTAAGCATCTTTTCATGTTTATATTCAAGCTTATCCTTTAAACTTTATGACCTTTTAAAAAAAGATTGGTATAAAGTAGACCTGAATTTAGACACAGTGCGGTTTGCTGTCTCTCACCTTGCATCTGCTAGAGTCGCCCTGACAATCGCCCACACTGCCACAAAAACAGCTGGAACACCTGAAATGACACAGAACAATGAGCTGCAGTGTCCAGATGATGTCACATACTTTTGTTTGTCATTTCATTACCTATACATGACATTAAAGAAGTAAAGATATGATGTAATTAAGCATCCAAGTCAAAATTACACCCTTAACAGCCTTCATGGGCAACATCCGTTAAAGAACCAAACTCTGGATGAGCCATTCGGGACTGTTGAGAATCATTTGGGAATGGGAGACAGGCTAGACCATATGTTTCATTTTTTTAATAACAAAGCCCTTACCCAGAGCTATTACTGTTACTTAAATCTACACTACTAAAAACTGACATATTGGTTCTATTTGCTAGTTGATTGTGTGAAAAATAATACAAATAACACAAAGACATGATTGTCAGGGCTTAGCATGATCCTCTGTATATGTTTAATGGTGCACGGTCCCCCAATCATTTGTGTAAAGTCTATTAAGTACATCGAACGCAGCATTTTATAAGTATATAATATATAAAAAAACATAATCTATAGACAACAATACACAGACCACCACTCCTATCACACTAATTGTTCAATATGTTATCCCACACACTTGCAGCATATTAACAGGCATCATCATCATCTCTTTCACGCATCATGACAAACCCCCGTCCTATTCACCAGTGTCGACGTGCGTCAACTTTCCAGAAAAGCAATAATGTCACATCTTTCACACGTTCACACAGAACAGCACATCCCAGCTTCTGTATCTTAGTTACGTCTTCTGCAAATTTGTCTGTGTGAACCACTTTACTGTACACACAAACCCCGGCTCTAGTTGCCTTTGGGCAAACCAGTAGAAGAAACAACTTCTTGAAGAAACTTTTAAGTTGTGTGGGTCTCTATTGATTCCACTTTCATTCCACTTGTGTTCCATCAATTTGTTAATTTATAAAAACACTACTTAACAAATTACCAGCATAGATTTGATCTGTCTTTGTGTATGCAATGTAAAGCAGGAACCTCAAACCTGGTCCCCAGACTTCACTGCCTTTTCTCTGGATCAATTCTGAATGTTTTACATTCAGAATTACTTATCTTAAGTCTGAAACAATCTACTACATACTTAATAAGTCAAAGTGCATGGTACCCTTGGGCAATGAGTAAGCATTCAAATGGTATAATAGATGGAACTGCACCAGCAAATAAGAAAACACTCTGCTGGAGGGAAAAAGTTGGAGAAATCTGTATCTGTATGAGCCATGAGCCACCACCACAACTATTAAATTCTCTCTGTGTCTATATATATATGTGCTGCAGTGCTTACTGTGCTCTAAAGCATATTACTGTTTTACAGAAATTTACTAAATTGTACACTTGACATTATGTAGCTGTAAGAAATCAGATGTGAATTAAACTTTATTATAAATAATGCCTCTAAAATTACTTACGTGGCCTCCTGACTACTTCTGCAATCTGAAGCAGAAGTGACTGCAGTTATGCAAGACCGACTTCTTTGTGAAGAAATGTCTCTTCCCTCTATCACATCCCTAAGCGCAGCTCATCTAAATATGGCAGCTTCATTACAGTCCACATGATTAATCAAATGGAACATCAACAGGATGATAAGAGTTCCCCTATCTTTCTATATAAAGGGCCAGATAGACACATTTTGAGTGCTGTATCTAATCTGTTGCTGAAAAGGATGAGAAAATTAAGGAAAGAAAGAGAGGCTGAGAGCATTATGAGAGTGTGAGCGTAGAGGAAAGTGTGGGGATGTAACCATATGGTGGCTACTATAGGAAATAATATTTTCATCCATTTTAACAGATGGTCAGAGGACAGGATTTGGCATCCTAGTTACAGCATTGTTTTTTCTCACCTTTTAGGCTTCTGCCATCCATGTCAACATAAATGCATGCGTAATTAATTGAGGCAAGACATTAAATATATTTAAAAGTGAAAATGTTTGGTATTCAACACATCCGTGTCAGAATGGCTACATTAATATTGTCAGTGTTCAGGGCATGTTTATTAATGAATGTAAATTGCAATTTCTGTTGTCCACATTACAGTGAACTCGATCAGACATACTGTATCGTCTCTGCAGTTTTTTTTACCTAATAGGAAATTATGCTGCTCATATTTCTATCAAAGTAACTCAAAATGAGTTCTGCAAAACTAATTTGGTTCTTATGTCTCCAGGGAGAAAATGAAGGGATGGCTATGTCTGACTTTGAACCTAGCAGGACACACATCCTATCTCATATATGTGAGATGGATGTGATGAGACAAAGCAAGTTAAAATGTACTCTGTGGAGCAATGTTTTTATGAGAGGGTTTACATTTTGTTTGTTCTCATGCACAAGGATGCATATGCACTTGCATAAGTGAACATGGGTGACATGACACACAGTCCTGTTTTTACAATAAAATGTTTTCTATTTTTATGTTCATAAAAGTTTTTTATGAGGAAAGACATGCATTCAGGTTGAGTGTGCAGATCTCAAGGACGCACACACTGTTTTGTTGAGTTACATTGGATGTAAAAAGAAAGTTTGTTTACAAGAAAACTCCATAGAGCCCCTTTTAAGAAACATTCCCCAAAATGTCTCCAGAATTCCCATAACAAGACAGACTCCACTCTTTATATTGTACATTTACAACCATTCTAAACACATCAATTAGCAAGCTAAAAAGCTGTGATCTGCTCTGAAGTATATAATTATTTTTAGGCATCTTGGCACAGCTGCTTGGATGAGTCACTGTGTGGTGTAAATCAGGAAGGCTTGGCAATAAAGTAGGCGATAGCCCTGACACAACACTAACATAATCTCTACATAATGTTAGCAGTGTGTGCAATAACAAAGCAAAGCAAAAGGAAATTTAACTTTGCAGCAAAAATTAAATTACTATAACTCAATTTTTTCATTCTTGGTTCTTTCTGGTTGGCTGTCATTTAAAGCATTGTGGATTTTCTCAAATCTAAATGCAGCATAATAATACGAAACTTAATGATACTATAACTGTTGGCTTTTTACCAAAACAAACCTAGGCAGCCATTTCAATTCAAGGTGTGCACACGAACAAACAAAACCCAGACACAGATGGGACAGAATTCTAATGTGAGTGCAATTTCTTTTCCTTTGACTTCAAAGAAAAGAACAAAACTTTTCTGAGGAGGGCCACACACACCTTTCATCTACTTGTTTGAACACTGCCACATGCTTGTGTGCACGAAAAGAACAAAAACTCAAACTAGTACAAGCAGTTCGGTTTCTTAAAGAATATCAAAAGGTTCCAAATTCTCAAACTTCCCCCATCTCTCATTTTATTATTCATGTTTTGATTTATTAATATTTTGCCTGCTCAATTGCATTCAAACAGTAATATGTAAGATGATATTTGTTCTGTTTGAGTTGTAAAATAAATACATTTTCTTCCAAAATGCAAGTGTAACGTTTTGTAGAGCAGGTCTTTAATTTCTCTGACGTGCCAGACATTACAAGACAGTATTAATGACCACATACAGGGCAGTTATATAAGAATATGCATTACATAGACTATACTAACACATTGTCTGTATGATAAGACATGGTAATTGTGGCTGTATAGCAAGTTTCATCTCTGTATTATCGAAAGCTGTCAGCATCAGCCGCATTTTTGCTGATGTAATTAAAGGAAATCATTTAGAATGGCTGTATTAGTCATGCTGCAGCACATCATAGGTGTGAAATGAGAAATGTGTATTTTTTTACCCCATCCGATGAGCGTGAAGCCCCAGAGGTATTTGGAGTCCGATCGGAAGGCCATGAAGATGAGACTGTGGAGGTAGAGGCCTTCCACCAGGATCCAGTAGTAGTTGGTGGCCAGAAAATAGATGAAGAGCAGCACTGTCACCTTGCAGCCAATCTGATGACAAAATATTAACACTTTTATCACGTCCTGTTTGAACCTGCTTATTTGTGTGTCTGTGTGCTGAGACGTTAGTGTCATCACATTACTTCACACAAACTATTGTTACACCACAGGCGCCTCTAGGAGAGTAGATGATCTGATTACATTTTGTAGCACCTTGCTGTATAAATTTGCACAACAAGGAGGAAAAATACAAAACAGTGAAAGTAAATACAAAGTTCTTTTTTTTTTTTTAAACAATCAAATGTACTCTAATATAAGCACGGACACCCATTTTGGATACATGGCAGCCTCCTCGCTCTGACATCTCGCCATACATTATTGCATGTGTATAATGTGTATAATAATAACAAGTAAAAATAAATAAATGAATAAACTCAATTTCATCTAGAGCGATTGATGAATTCTCAAACATTAGCAAAAAGTAGCATATTAGTGATGTTGGGTTAGAGAAGGACGTCTACCCATCTAATTCTTTGCCCTTGCCTGTCTCATGAATGGAGTTGTGTCACTGAATATATTAGTTGTTTAATGAAATAAAACAAAAAGACTACATTTTTGAAGAAATCATACTGAAAATATAAATGCCTGTAATTTTCAGTTAATTTGAAAAAGTCTGCATCGGAAATTTGTTGTGGAGGTGAACGGTCAAAAAGAAACAACCCTTACACAACACTGCCAAGCCAGTAGATTTACATTTTTATTTGTGTGTCAGTAAGCGTGGACACCCACATTTTACTAACTAACTGACCACCATTATCTTTGAGCGCTTTCATTAAAGATCTCATTTTAAAAATAAAATAAGTACTTAAAAATAAGCCTACAGTAAAGCAGTGACATCCCTGACAAGCCTGGTACAGACAGCATTCAGTGATGTCTTGTATTGGGGGAAGTTGATGGTGAGGTGAGGAGAGTAGAGGACCACCAAAAGGGAAAATCAAAGCCCTGTGTCTTTTAGATTCACAGTGAGTCCTCTATAGTTTCCAGCAGGTGACAGCGCTGCAGGGGTGGTTGTGTTTTGTCTGGTTGGAATAGAATCCTTGTATGCTGGTTGTACCGCGCACTCAATGTGTTGATCCTGATGCGCCTGCGCTGTGAATGTGCAGCACTGATGAGTACATCTCCGCCTGTGTGACACAACACTGACATAGAAAAATCTATATGCACTTTACAGGACACACATACTGATAATATACTGTACAGTATTAGATAATAGGTTACATTAAAGGTAAGTGAATACTTATAAGTCATTATGTAGATTTTAGTTTTGATGATGAAACATCAAACACATAATTCAACATTATAATTCAATCCAATTTCATTGTAATGAGGCAGTCACAGCATTATGGAACAAATGATGCCAAATCCTGAACAAATGGAGAACCACCCGCATTTCCTCTTACTAATTCTATGCATGAAGCAAACCACTATACATGTGTCATTCACAACTAATGTCCTGACCAGTATGAGGAATTCACACGAGAAATGTATAAACACAAAGTGCCAAAGACACATTGTGCATTTAATGCACATAAATTAACAGTTTATACTTCCCTTTGCCTTAGTTTGATCTATAATCCATAAAGTAAGCATATGGCAAAACATATCTTAACTGTATCTATATTCAAATATTTAATAGTCCCACAGCCAATGTTACAAACATTGTAAGCCCCCTATGTTTTTACCAATTTATTTATCAAATCTCAGTTTGACAAACGTTCATTTAAGCCAATCCAAACCTTTTGCTATATTTGCAGATATCAAACAAAATATTTGTGTATGTATTTTTATGTCTTAAAACTAATAAATAAATGTGGAAACATGCACCTTAAAGACCAAGTATAATAATTTCCAGAGGCACAGAACAAATGCCCTGGGCATGAGGGTATTGACTATGTAGCACATGCAGTTGTGAGAATAATAAAAAGGCTACTGCCTGCATGTGGTGAATACAATTTGACTTAAACACTGGCAGCTGGTAACATGTAGAAACACCATGTTGAATATATTTAAAGTATACAGGGTGGTGACAGGAGAGGAGCGAGTGAGTTTGTAGAGAGTTAATTTGTAAGGTTATACATCAACCATCATGTTGATAAGTCTGTGATTATTCATTCTGGTGTCTTAAACAACGAGACTTAATTGTAATTTTATACTGTGTTAAAATTTAACATGTACAGTTTCCTTGCTGGTTGTTTCAACAAATTCAGAGTCATTACTGCTTTTGCAGTTCGCATTTAACAGACGGCTCACTTCATGCCACTTATCAAATTTATCTTTTAAATGCTCATTATTTTGGTTTAATATTTCTCTGCATAGTGTCAACAGTGTTACTTATTACAATTCTTTCTCAGCCGTCAAACATTTCCTGATGCCCCAAAAATATGTATATATATAAATAAATGACTACTGGACCATTGTCTTAAACTAATAACTTCTTTAGACAGGTGAAGTCCTATATATATTATATATCACCATGGAAACAAGGGATAATGTAAAGAAAAAATGCTGAAGCACACTCATCTCACTTGAGATAGTTCTTTACCTTTACCTTATCTTTTTAGTGTCATTTAATGTGAGATTTCTAACTATACGGTTCAGTGCAAATCAAAATAATTGCTTTCCCTTTTTCAGTTTTGCAAAGTTATGGCAAACATTATTATTAATGAGTCAAATCATCTGAACAAAACATGCAATCCTGACCTTTGATGTCAATTAGAGATTCCACAATTTCCATCTGAGCCCATCTAAACTAATGATAATCATTAAAAAGCAACATTCACTCAATCCACTCAATTCATAAAAAACTGAAAACTCAAAAAGATCAAATGCAATGTGGTATTTTTTGTGAGAGTGACTTCAATTTAAGTGAAGTTAAGTGCAATAAGAGATCATGAACACTATGCCCTGATCTTGACATTGGTGGGGATAAAAGGCGGTCCACCAGGAAGTAGACTGAGGCACTCTGTACAGGAGAACCCCTTTGTACAAAGGAGGAGTCATTCTAAGGTAAGCAAAACGATTCTTAATTTCAGGTGATTACATACTAATTAAAACCATCCATCCATCCATCCATCGCCAACTGCTTATCCTGTGTACAGGGTCGCGGGGGGCTGGAGCCAGCTTACATCCGGCGAAAAGATGAGGAACACCCTGGACAGGTCGACTAATTAAAACACATTTCTGAATTTTATTGTCATGTTCTGCACATAAATTCCTCTAAATCTTACACACTGTACCTTTAAGTACAGTGTTGACTTGTTGCAAGGTATATCCTAATTGGCACATTACTTTATTTGACTGACCATCTGATTGAGTATATCACCAAATTAGCCTAATTGTCAATCACACACGCACACTAATGTCAATGCAACATCGAGGAATAAAGGACAAAGTGAAATTCTTGTATCAAAATACATGTAGCTACCCAGGCATTACAAACGCCAAATTTGTGACTCGTACCACAGAATGAGATTTGATTGATCACAATTATTGCCAGGGACCATTTAGTAGTCACTGGATTCTGGACTTACCTACCTAATTCTTTGCCCTTGCCTGAATGGTAGTGCTGATCTCTGTCTCATGACTGGAGCTGTGTCACTGATGAAAATAGTTGTACATTTTTGAAGAAATCATGCTGAAAATCTAAATGCCTGTAATTTTCAATCAGAAAAGTCTACATCAGAAATTTGTTGTGGAGGTGAACTGTCAAAAAGAAGCAACCCTTGCACAACCCTGCCAAGCCAGTAGAAAGTTCTTTAAGCACCACTCGCATTTTTATTTGTGTGTCAGTTTATGACAACAGAGGCATATTCTTTTAGTAACTTGGATGAAATTAGAGATTGTTGGTTCAGAAATTGTTTTGATCTTTTCCAACACCTGTCATCTACTTTACTTTACTGAGCTTTCTAGACATCGGGATACAGATGCACACGATGCGATGCGAATATGAAAATTACATGTAGGTGGCATAGGCTGAAGGACAGACCCCTGGATCCAGCCTTAGGGTATGTTTTTAGCATGCAAACGTTAATATGACCCATGACGCTTCAGCCACGGCACCGTGAAGGCCAGACTCAGATTTGGCCTTAAAAGTTTTTTCACAAGAATGTAATTGATGATCAGCACTGAATTTAAATAGTTATTCTCAATATGTGCTATTTTATGAACACCACTATCAAAGCTGCACGTGCTGTGGTCCACGTTGTTAAACATTTCTCAGAAAACTGCGGAACAATAATCCTTACAAAATAACAAAGCTCTTTCACCTGTGGCTGTGCTTGCATCACAACAAGTTTTGTGAAGACAAACAAGGCAACAGATGTGCCATTATCTCAGTGGTTCTCCAACCAGGGGGGGCGGGCGTAGAGCCACTTAAGGGG
>JAPMOB010206796.1:0-12652 GCA_029875015.1 Lepomis gibbosus | reverse complement strand
AACAGCTACTGGATAACAAGCACGTCTGAACACACCTGGAGTGGCTGCCAATCAAACCAGCACTAGCTGTCACAGCCATCTTCATCATTTCAACTCCACAAGCTACACACACAGATGCACGCACAAACGCACACATTTTGAAGATTTTTTTCATTATAATTTTCATATTTTCTCAGGTCAGAGTCAAACACAGCCATAAATTATTTGCATCTAAATTATACATTGGCAAGGCGTCAAGCTGTGTAACATGTCTGGTATCTGAATATAAAATGACAATGAAACTGTATGTTAGGAAAATCAGATGCCTCAAAATACATCCATACGTCTTCTCTGGTTGTTACAGCTCTGTGTGAATTCTTTTTGCATTTCTTTGAATACATACACCACTTGTTGGGTGATAATGTTACATTCATGAGAGACGAAAGTGAGAATGACAGCCTTATATATATTTCATGTAAAAGTGGCAAATCATATGTAGTCAATGTGCCAGAGGTCCACTGTTATAGCGTTACCAATAAATGTGGCTGTATCACTCACGAGTGTAATTTAGTCTAAATAAATCATGTTTCATTCATTGCAGTTCTTTAGAAAATCAGTGATATTTTATTGTAGTCTGTAAAGACCTTTCTTTTTCAAGTGCATTTTCTTTAATATATTCAGACTAGTACAGTATTCGGCTTTTTTGCTTTAATTCCAATTCATCTTTTCTTGTTTTTTGTCATTATGTGGTAAGATGGACCTTTTACTACAGTGCATTTATGCGTGTGTCTTCTTTTGGGTGTTCGGCTTTCACCATATTCCCTCATTTCTGGTCCACATGCGGCCTGTTGTGTGGCTCTTTGACTTCAGTCTTCTTCTTTCTGTCTCTTATGCAGAGACTAAATAAATTGTTCAAATTTCATTTCTTTTCAAATGTTTGATTTGGAAAAGTGCTGTAATTCTGTCTTGAAATGCACATTAGACAGGAAAAGTGTTGCTGAAATAATACTGAATAATACTAAAGAATATATTAGTTTACTGTGGAGCTGTGAATACATTTGCGCCCTACTTTCTGTATTCAGGTTTTTTTTCTTTTTTCTTTGCATCACTCAGTTTTATCTGTGTATTCCATATATGTCTCTTGTGTATCTACTCTCCTCTTCCTTTTTTTCCTTCATCTGTCTTTTCTTGTGTCCAGCGGCTACATCAGATGAACTTGGTCTCTACCCATCTGTTCTGAGTTCCCACACCCACTGTGCCTTCACTACATAGAGAATAAACAGAACAAACAGATTCACTCTTGACTGTCTGACACTCTCTTCCAAGGACTTGACAATGTTAGCATGAGAGTGGAGCCTCTCTCTTTCTACCTGATAAGAGATTACAAGTTCTTTCTGTCCTGCTGTTTGTGATAGATGCTCTATCTCCATCGTCGGCTCTCTGCTCTGACTTTAGACTCTCATATCTCAGATCAGACTCAGAAGTGGTCATTCTGTTGTTTAGATACTTATCAAACTAAGACCAATATCTGCCCTTAATGTATGAAATGCCTTTAGTCTGCCCTCAGCATGGCACATTACATTATATGCTTTTGATATCTGTGCTTGTATTTTGTTCCTCAAATCTAAGTCACTTTGGATAAAGGCGTCTGCCAAATGAGTAAATGTAAATCTGATATTAGGTGTTTTTGTAACAGCAGTATTGATTTGCCATTGATTTGATGTCCAATACATTATAATATTATTGTTTAAATGTATTTTGTTTCCACCAACACAGTTTTGTAATTCCAGAGCCATTAAATATTGACCAGACTGCAGAGCCAAGAAAAAACTGGGCTCAAAGGAGGATATTGTTAGATTAATTTATATTGATGCTGTTGTATTATTGTTCCTGGAGAGCAGCAGTATCTTTAGTATTCTGGTAATGCACTACATGCTTCCCTTGTCTTATGCAGCCTCCTGTACAGACCCACAGACCCTTAAACACTCTATTATTAATATCAATATTGTAGAGTTGCCCAAAAGGTGAGATGATGTGTCATTTTTTCCCTGACGAACCTTCTAGATTAATTCTTTATTGTCCTTGATAGAAGAACTTTGTTTTCACAGACTGTACCAAGAGCAACATTCAGCAGACATAACACACACATAGTGCAAATAACACACATCTTGTATACATATATAAACATATTTAAACAGGAGTGGCAGCAGCAACAAAATAGCATGGATTTGAAATGATGCATTCTATGAATTTAACGCTGTTACAGCGCAGCGTAAAACACTTTTCCCAAGGCGTGCTTGTTTGTAGGGTAACTGTCTGTATCTGCGGCCTGAGGCCGATGCACGAGTGGAGAGGGTGGCTGGGATTTTGTATTATGGTATTTGCTCTGCTAGTGACGGTAGTGTGAATGAGGGCTAGAAGGTTGGGTGTGGGAAGACCGATTATTTTAGAATAGTGTTAGTGATTTTAAGGAGCTTGTTTCTATTAGTGGTAGACAACATGGTGAAATAGCAGGTAGCAAAGTTCAGGAAGATGGGGGTTCAATGATACTACAGTACAGGAGAAGCAAGAGGTGTGGTTTGACTGAGAAAGTCCTGAGTTTACGTATCACAAAGAGTCTTTGTTGGCAGCATTTGTGAATGTCTGATGTTTATTGTCCAAGATGATTCCTAGGTACCTGAAGCTGCCAACAATTTCTACTGGCTGGCCATTGATGGAGATGGGGCAGTGAGAGGTGGAGACTTTATGGCGTATGTCCAGTTCCTTTGTTTTGGTGTCATTGAGGAGGTGTCTGTCTTTACATTGTGTGAAGAGGGCAACTAACTGGTGATATGATGTAACGTGTCAGTTAGAATGGCTGTGGCATCAGAGTATTTACAGCATTTCGAAATGGTGGAAGGACTAAGGCAGTCGTTGGTATACAGTGTATAGAGAAAGGGGCTGAGGACGCAGCCTTGGGGGGCTCTGGAGTGCTGGCCACCCTGTAGTCTGTCACTGAGAAAATTATGAATCTCAAGGATATTTGCTCAACATAGCATGGTCATTCTGGGCTATTAGCTCAGCTGCCGTGTTGGTGTTAATGCCAGCTGAGATATACAGTAAACACAGCCGTTGACCACTTAGGGAAAATCCAGCGGGTGGTAGTAGGGGCGAAGCGAAAGAGTCAGCATTTCATTGTCAGGTGAACAAACCACTGTATCACAACAGTGGTGCACTGGTTCACCTGGAAGTGAGTTGCTCAGCCACTTCTTGGACAGCGCGATGATGGAAGCCTCCCGAAAGGATTTCTCCACTCAGCATCTGGCATGCAGGATTTTATTCCAGAGAGATTGTGCCATCACTGAGGAAAGGTGGGGGTTAAAAGGACGCCTCCGTATCCTTGTGTGTACCTTGTGTGTCCTTGTTTCCTCAACTTGTGTAGGATGTCAGCTGCGATTACATTTGATGGTTTTAGGCTGAGAGTGATGGAACCCGAGAAAGAAAGGAGATCTTGGTTAGAGGAGGTGAATTTGTTACCGCTATATGCATCTGAAACGCTGCGCTCCTGAGATTGTGGGTGATCAGTTAAAAGATCATCATAATCCAAAGCATGTTAGCCATGGTGGTAGTTAATAGACTTACACAAGATGTAGACAAAATTAGACAAGAGGACAACTACAGATTAAAACTTGACACACGTGCATCTGTGACTCAATGCAAACTTAACTTGGAAGGTACAGAATTTGTTGTTGCAGCATAGCATGAGCCAGACCACAACACAGGAAAAGTGGATAGAGACAGAGCACAACACCAGCGGACAAGACAGGGATTGAGAAAATGAGGAGACAGATAATAATAATATAATACTAATGAACTTTTTAATACAGCACTCATCAAAACAGAGTTAAAGTGCTTTACATGTTTTAACACAAATTAAAAACATTTCAAAACAGAAGCAAATTAAATCCAGCAATTTAAAATTACATAAAATTAAAAGAAATAACTTCCTGAAACAGCATAACAGTTAAATAAAAATAAAAATGGAAGGAGTAAAATTAATAAAAAGGTTGTCTGGATGTCACGGGGGATAAGAGGAAATGAAAATGAGACAGATTCTAATCCCAGGACAGTGTAGTGTACATGGATTATGTTGTTAGTGCAGTTTGGTACAGTGTTTCTGCTTGAACAATGCAAAATCTGAAGTCAGTTCAACAAAAACTGTGTGTTTTGTCCACTCTGTCCAAATTAGTTTCCAACACATAGGAATAATTGCATGTTGTTTAATGTCTGAAGAAGAAATTCAGAATGACAACTGTGTAGTTAAGGAGCCTGTGGTTTGGCTACAGCTCTAGGAATGCTGTTTTGCCTGAAGAAATAATTGCACATTAGTTTACATCCATATTAGTAGCACCAGTCGATGCTGATAAAAAGGTCCATTATCAAGCACACAATAGCCATGTTTCCATCAACGTTGTTTTATGTGCATTGTGAAAAAAATCCTTAATTTTGCAAAAAAGTTTTTACGTTTTGAGGTTGTTTTTGTCTTTGTCAAAAAAGAGTAGATGCGCTAAATGGGAGATGGAAACACTTTCGCCTAATAAAATCTGATGTAGCGAACTTGTAACGCGTCTGATCAGCTGTTTCTGAAGTCGGTGTCTTGCTGGAAATTCTCATAATGTGCAGAGACATGGCTGGTAGCAACTTGCCCACTTGAAACACACTGCAGACTGACCTCTCCATTTCTCTAAGACCAGTGGCCATCAGATTCATGCAACTGTTTTTTTTCTGGTTTGGAACCTTTTAATTCTTGTTTATTTAGCCATGTGTAATGTCAACTACTGATGTAACAACGCTTGCTGTAGCCTGGTTTATTCACTCCTAACCAGTGGATGGAAAAGCACCTATTTCACATTTACTTTTTTTAAACTTCTTTTTTTTTGGCGACATTTTAAAAGTCCGCTTAAAATTCGCCTGATAATTAGATGGAAACAGGGTTAATGGAAAGCAGTCCGAAACTCTTACGAGGTTTAATCCAAATTACTTTTTTAGATTTGAAAGTTATTATACAATCTCCGGCCACTTTATTAGGTACACCTTGCTAGTACCGGATTGGACCCCCTTTTGCCTTCAGAACTGTCTTAATTCGTTGTGGCGTACCTTCAACAACGTGTTTGAAACATTCCTCAGAAACATTGGTCCATATTGACATGATAGCATCACGCAGTTGCTGCAAATTTGTTGGCTGTACATCCATGATGCAAATCTCTCCCACCACATCCTAGAGGTGCTTTGTTAGATTGAGATCTAGAGTACAGTGAACTCATTGTCATGTTCAAGAAACCAGTTTTAGATGATTTAAGCTTTGTGAAGTAGAAGATACACTGTGGTCATAAAGGGACGGACATGGTCAGCAACAATACTCAGGTATGCTGTCAAGTTTAAACGATGCTCAATTGGTATCACAAGGCCCAAAGTGTGCCAAGAAAATATCCTACACACCATTACACTGCCAGCACCAGCCTGAACACAGGGCAGGATGGATCTATGCTTTCATGTTGTTTACACCAAATTCTGACCCAACCAGCTGAATGTCATAGCTGAAATCGAGACTCATCAGACCAGGCAACATTTTCCAATTTTCTATTGTCCAGTTTTAGTGAGCGAGTGCAAATTGTAGCCTCAGTTTTCTGTTCTTAGCTGACATGAGTGGCACCCGGTGTGGTCTTCTGCTGCTGTATCCCATCTGCTTCAAGGTTTGACATGTTGTGCATTCATAGATGGTATTCTGCATACCTTGGTTGTAACGAGTGGTTATTTGAGTTGCTGCTTCCTCTCTGTCAACTCTAACCAGTCTGCCCATTCTCTATAAATCCAAGAGATGGTTCTGCGTGTAAATCCCAGTAGATCAGCAGTTTCTGAAATAGTCAGACCAGCCCACCTGGCACCAAGAACCATGCCAGGTCCCTTAAATCCCTGTTCTTCCCCATTTTGATGCTCAGTTTGAACTTCAGCAAGTTGTCATAACCACATTGAGTTGCTATGTGATTGGCTGATTAGCTATTTGTGTTAATAAGCAATTGAATAGGTGTACCTAATAAAGTGGCCGGTGAGTGTATGTGAATTGTTTCATTGCAAATTGAGTGTTACATTTGAGTCCTTTCACCATTTCCCCTTATTTCTGTTGATAAAAATGTTTTTCGTCAAGCATAAGCAAGATTAGAGCTTGAAGTTATGGGACTTGTTTGTGTCTTTTCAGGGAAACACTCATTTCTTCTGTTGAATGAAGGTTTACCTCCAGTGGGATGGATTTATTATAGTGAACAAAGAAGCTCACCAGGTTTAACAGCTCCCTCCTTGCTATCACCTATCAGCCGGAAGTTTCTATTTGTCTACTTAAGAAAGTGCTGTAGTGGATTAGGCTGTGTGGTGCAGCAAGATGTGTTACTATGACTCTCAGTTCATTTTACAGTCAGTTTACCAGTCTGACAGAAAGTTAATCTCTTGTGAATCAAAACTTTCCTTTTCTACAAATACATGATTTGGTTCAGTTTAATTTAAGAAAGTGCAATCTTGTATTTAGATTTTATAAGATTAATTACATGCAGTCACTGTGTTAATAGACATTGATTTAAGTCAGTGAACAGAACGATAATGTTCCATCTTCTCTGTGAGAGAGATATGATAACACAATCTAAATGGCTCTGAACACCATTTTTCCCAAATAGAAATCCTGATAAATCAACACAGATTTATTCAACAGGTCACCATTAAAATGAAGCCCACACTGTGAGAGTTAGTCTCGACAGCCTTGCTTGTTTTTAAAGTGACTGAGGATTGATTTATTTGTGGAGTAGAACAGATTGAATATTTGGGCAGTGATAGTTGTAATCACTGTGGTTTATGAGCAGCCTGTTTGTGCGGATAGTACACTTTGATATGTTAAATCACTGGATTTGAAGGGAAAACAATTTGGGATGCTAAGCATTCAACAGTAAAGTATTCTTTTATAACTTTTTGCATAGAACTCTCTCTCCATCGTCTTTAGTCTCATCAAAGAGCTATTTTATGCTGCTCATTGTTAAATGAAGCTGACAATTAAAAAACACATGTGGAAAGAGTTCATGTAGCAATAGCAATTAAATTAGTTTCATCGTGTGTGTGTTTGTTTCACTGAAAACTTATGAAACACCATAGCTATTTAGCTAAACAACTGTATGCATGTTATGTAGTCTTTATGGACAGTGAAGGTGATAGAAAATGATGGATCATGACAAGAGGAACTGTTCTACAGATTCAAATTAAATGTGTACACTGTTCTGACTCTCTGTGCAGATGTTATTGTTTCATATAAATTCTTCCAGTTCACATTTAATTTTTTGCATTTACTGTGACATGCACTCCTTCAAGTGATCATCCTGTAATAATAATTTCATTGTTAAATTTCACATATTGCATAAGATCATACTATCAGAGTTGTCTTTGCTCTTTCAGAGGAACTGGACATCATCTTGATAATTATGCATTCCTAAGTCTGTCTACAGTTTAACATCAACTCCTAAATAAATGTAATGTAAGTTAGTCTTAACAGTCAGGGCAAAGCATCCATTTTAGCCTCAGTAAAACTTGTCAGCACTAATCTGGGATCCTGTGAATAACAAGTTGTGCTGCATTGTAGTCAGTAATTTATAAAATATGTATCAGTATTGCACTATCCAATGATTGTGGTTCATATTAATCAGTGACTCTGGGTAGATAATGACACAAACAACAGCAAACTCGGCTGATATTTCTAAAAACTAAAGATGAAGAGAGCTGTGTGTGCGTGTGCGTGTGCGTGTGTCCACACTGAAAAAGTCTCTGTTCCTGAGATTTTTCCTGCAGTAAAAGTTCACCTCTAATTAATTTCTGTTTTCATTTTTGTTGATTTATATGCATTATTATTTTTTGTGCTGTATTTGATTTAAGTATCCAATCCCACGTTCTAAAAAATAATCCCTGTAAAGTGTCCGTTATTGCTTTTATATTGTTACTATTACCCTTCAAAGGTTTAAGTTTTATCTCCCGATCCTTGTTACCCATCAAAGTGTGCTCTAGAAATAAAGCAAAAATACAAGATCACTTTACACAGAAAAATATATTTTTCAAAATGTTTTGTCCTTGTTACAGGATGGATCCACTGACATCCACAAACTCATTAAATATGCACACATCCAGAAAGTTGTCATTGGCCACCGAAGTGTTGTTCTACGGCAGCTGTAGATACCGACAACCTTCAAGAAAAAAAGACCAAAGAAAAATGGATATATTACACAAATATTCCTCCTCATAATACAAAATATATTAATTATACTTTGGCCCAAGATGTCTTCAGGAAATACTAAATAATGCATTATTAAATGTTTTATTTATTTTATTAGTTAAAGAAAGAAGCACCACATATATTTATACATTATACCACACATATACATTATGCATATTACATAGTCGAATCAGAATTGTCAAGTGTTGCCTAGAGTTGACTGATCATCAAATCATGTGTGTTTTATTGGCATCACGAAAGCGAACACGAGTGGCGGTCACTCTAAGTTCTAGCCTTCTATTTAACAATTATGTAATATTCTTTGTGTGGTTCATGGTGATAAAAATGATCCAAACGTCCTGCGAGGAGTGGACAAATAGGTACAACACCAGTGATATCCAATATAAGACTTCACCTATGTGGCATCAATGCGGCCCAACTCCTCTGGAAACATCTCCCATGGAGATTAGTTATTTCCACGATTAGTTTATAATGTGTTCTGTCCATTAGAGCTCACAAGCAGGTAATACGGGACGTGGCATCCAGTGTTGGGCAGGGTGTCAGTCCCTTGGCAGGGACATACCTGAGCGTGTATATGTCAGGGTTTTCAGGATGAGTGAGTAGCAGGAGTGAGAGCCCAAACGCAAGACACTAGAACTGAGATTCAATTCAGGGACTTAAAAAAAAAAACAAGGCTTCCACTGGACTGGCAACATCCTTAGAGCATATACACACTACACATGACAATAACCAGACAGAGACTGAACAGAAACAGCAAACATTTAACACCAGGGACTAACGAGCAGGGCGGGAGCAGCACAGGTGAGTGGGATCAGGGCTAACGAGGCAGGCGGAGAGACAGCAGGGGAAAACAGAGAGACTGGTAGGCAGGCAGATTACTGGGGGGACAGACAGAACACATCACAAAATACTAGACAAGAATCTAACCCCAGACAATAACACAAACCGATAAAAACAGACAATCACTGACCAACTATGACACAGGGATCATAACAGACAAAACCTAAACGAGAACACAAAACTAGAACACAGAAGCAGGGAGTAGAAAACTAACGGGGTAAGGCAGGACTGAAACTAGAATTAGGCAGAACACCAGACAGGCAAGCACAGATCAAAACCAAAATACAGGCAACAGTAAATAAACTAACGCTGGGCAGACTCAACATCGAAAGACAACAGACCTCAATGACAGATACAGAACTGACGAAATAATAAAACTGGCAGAGAACTAAAATAAACAGATCAAACAGGCTCACACTGTGATAGTGTATGTGTAAGTCGGGGACCAGTATAGCCCCTTTTTGATTTCCATGCAGGATGTGCTTCCTGCTTTTCCTCCTTACTTTCCCTTGAATCTGAAGAATCCAACTCTTCAGACTCTGATTCTTCTGAATCCATCAGGTTTCTCCACAGGCTGCAATGCAGGTTGCTGGACATAGTCCACTGCTTCTAAAGTCATGTAATTCCTCTTCATGTTGTCATATAGGCAATGAAATGACCATGCTGCCGAGATGCATAGCTTTATAAGTTTGACCACACCTGTGTAAACTCAGTGATGCCTCAAATCTTCTAATCTAAACAAACCCAGATTTTGTTTTGGATTCTTCATGGCTGCATCTTTGTAATTGTATTTATTTATCTAATGTTTTTTTCCCAAAAAATTAGCTATGTCAAAGTCAAGCTCGCGTAAAGACGCATGAATAAAAGCGATGCCATGAGAAGCGCTCTTTATCATACACACACATTCAAAGCTCAACACATACACACAGATCTTCAAAGGGCATACGTCAGTAACTCAGAACTGCCAGTAACTCAGAACTGCTAATTATTATATATATAAAATTATATTTCATTGAGTTTGAATGCCTGCATGTGCACTTTGATCTACATGCATCTGTGTGAGTGTGGTATGGGTTCAATGAAATTGTTTATGTTTGAAAGAAAGAGAGAAGAGTCTCTCGCTTAAACAGTAGTTTCTAAATAGAAGTACGCACACACACACACACACACTTATTTCTCAAAAAACACGCACACACCAGTCTAGGACATCCATCTGTGCTCAGAATGATCATTTCTAATTGCATGGTTCATTTCAGTGCTTCACAGGCATGAGCTGCATTGCCCTTAGTGGTAATCTCGGAGGTACATTCAGTTTCAGTGGGTGCATTCAAGATGACTGCAGCTGACTTTCACCGACTTGACAGTTTAAAAACAGCGTTCCAACCAGCATGCCTCATTTAAGTCCAGCATGCATCGCATTAAGTCAGCGCTGTGCAGCACAGCATGAAGTCAAACTCACCTTGTATATGGTAACTAGGGAAACATGGCACCTTCTGGTGGACAATACCAAAAATTACAACTTGGGGGTTTAGGTGTCAAAATTAAACAGGGATGTCAGGTTCTTTATATTTTAATGGTTCTGACCTCAAAATATGGTCTTATAATAGGTTTCAATTCATAGTTTTCATGTGTCATGCACGTACCTGGACAAAAGACCAACATAGCGGCTCACACCAGGACTCCCCCGTAGAGATGCCGCAAAAGCAGTCAAAATTTATTTGGATCACCTTTCAACTTAACAAAAAGAAAGATATGAACACAAACTGCAAGTGTTGGGCATATCCGATCCATATAACGTTACATCCGGTGCCACATTTCTATCGTAAAAATGCCAGGTCCCTGCCGCTGGTTGACTGCGGCAATGTTTACTTTTGGGAATTCCCTCGCCTAACACAGCCCAGGCTTGTCTCCTCCTCGATTAATAAATCAGAAAGCACAACAACCATCCAGCATTTTGGCAACGCAAAAAGTAACAAACTCAAAGTAATAGTGTATCACTTGCATATTGGTTGGCAGGCAGCGGAAAATAACATATTTTTTGCCCTCCAAGGAAGCGTTTTCTTTGGGATGTGACGTCACGTGAAAACTATGAATGTACATGTTTTTCCATGAATGTTCTATAAGCTATAAATCGTCTCCCTCGGTGCTCAATTCATAGTTTTCAGTCACGTCACATGCACGGTGACCTGGAGGGCAAAACAACAAACCAACAATCCCCGTAGAAAACTGCAAAAGCAGTCAAATTTTATTTGTAACTCTTTCCAACTTAAGAAAAAGAAAGATATGAACACAAACTGAGAGTGTTGGGCATATACAATCCATATGACGTTACAGTATCTGCTGCCACATTTCTGCGTTAAAAAGCGCCTATTGCCATAATTCTGGAATTCATCCTACCTTGTGTTCAAACATTCTCTTTTTGTTTAAAGGCTATAATTTACGAATTAAATGTTTGATGCTGTGACTTACATGGAATAATATAGCAGTTTCTGTAATAACCACAAATTAGGGCTGCAAAATATTAAACTACCTTAATACAAAATACTAAAATGCTCTTTCTATTTGATGTCATGACAATATTTTCAACTTGCACAATGTAGTGTGATGTATATCTGTTTTAGTCTGTGTACTTCCTTCTACAGCTATGTTGCCTTTGCCTCCTTTCATCTGTAAGTTAGGTACATTATATTTCATATTTAGCTTTGTACGTATTGTTAATAGTATTTACCATTTGTTTTTGTATAGTATTAGCAGTAGCAACTGAATTATGAATTCTTGTAATGGTTAAGAGTTTTGAATGGCACTGACAAACACCCTGAGGACTTGTAACAGTAATTTTGTGGTCTCCATGTTATGCCCAACTGGGGCACTCCTGCCTTGTAGTCATTCTGAGCAGGTGACTGTAGTGTCTGAGCTCAGCTTTCTCTTGCTGTCCCTCCTACTGTAAGTGCTAATTATTTCTAGCTTCCCGCTCTGTCTGTGGCCAGCAGGGCAGATCTACCAGTCTGAGTGTGAATTGAGCGCAGTATGCTGCCTAATGACATACTGCTGAGACAGTTTCATAGCACTGCATGAATACAGGATGCATGATGAGATGACAGGGCTACAGTGACCAGTCAGGGTGTTTGAGAGTGAGAGCCAGACAGAGTTTGTGGATGTAAGGGAGATTTTGTAAAGGCTTCATTAACAGCCTAAAGATCCAATAGAGTATATATGATAATTTAATTTGGGAAAATCATGTCTTAGTGGCCAGAAAAAGTAACAAGACTACTGATGCCTGAACACAGGTAATGAATTTTTGTGCTAATATTGTGATTAATAAATTTCATGTAAAGTCTTCGAACCTGTGTGAGTCTTCGAACCTGTGTGTATGCAAAGTGTGAAATTACCACATCAAACGTGACGTGCTAACATGGATGCAGCTGTTGCTGCGTTCCATTTACCTCGGAGGGCAGAGCTGGGAATGACGTCACACCCGAGTTGACGGCGTTCCAGTTACAACCTCGCTCGGCCAGCTGTTTACAACTAGCCAGG
>JAPMOB010206795.1:0-12920 GCA_029875015.1 Lepomis gibbosus | reverse complement strand
ACACAAGGTTGCTGTATAATGAAACAAAAGTTTGTAGTCCCTTCATGCTGCACACACAGAACTTAACAAATGAATATATTCATATTTGAATACACATTAAATGTGAATACAAATATTTTATCATGTCTTTGTCTTTGTTTGGGGAAGTAACCTCTTTAAATATGACTGTGGCACCTTTACTCACCTCAGTGACATTAAATAATTTTAGTTCAGTTAGAAACTCCTGCACTTCACCTCATGTGTTTCAGAGGGTTTACGCTTATGTTCAAAACTTTCTGCATATTCAGAATCTCTCCCACATATCTGTGTTCCCTGACAGGTCCAGAAAAAAATTGATAATACTATGAGAATAACGTCGCCATGTATGAGAATATATAACATTTTTAAACAGTCTACCTTCCCTATACTGTGCTGTGTAAGCCTGCTAAAGCTTTGCTAGTCTGCCTGTTAGCTCCTCGCCTTCACCTGTCAGACATACATGGTGCTTCTGACCACATTGTTTGGAGATTTGGTCATTGATTCCATATGATTTTATTCTTCTCTGTTTGTTTTGGATGCTCTTTTCTGGGCCCCTGACAGCCTGCAGTGTTCGCTTAAAGCGACTCACTTTACATTTGCGGGTCCTGCACATCTGAATGGCCAAATATTTCAACTGTACCATTTTCACAATAGGGGCTGTTCCCTTTCTTTCGCGCTCTCTACATTTCTTCTGTCGTCATTCCATCCATCCTCCAGACGACCGCAGTTTTACCCCGGTATTTTCTCAGTCTAGTGCACAATCATTCGTCCATCTCTTTATTCTCTCTGTCCAACTCTTCAGTCACTCTGTTACTCTCTCATGTCTGCTACTCTCCCTTTAACTGATTTCTCTCTTCTCTGCTTTCCTTTTTTGTCTCTTGTTCTTTTCCTCAGTCCTTCACTCCTCCTGGTCTGCTCTCTGTGTTATGTTATTTGTCTCTGAACTTCTCTTCCTCTTTGCTATCATTTTGCCCCCCCCCCTTCTCTGTCTATAAATAGCAGTCTTGTGGGCTGAAGGTGTTAGCAGCAGCAGCAGCAGCAGCAGCAGCAGCAACAGCAGCGCATGATTCATATTTTAGATCTGCCTTTTTATTTACCTTCACTAGTCTCCTCTCTAGACTCATTCTCTTCTCTTCTTCACACATGAAGGCATCTGGATCATAGTCAAATTACTTTCACCCCAGTAAACTCTGTGTGTGTGTGCACGCTCCCTGAATAGAGGCCACGAACAATCACAGCCTCCATTCATCAAGCAGTCTCCTCTTTTAAACTCCCAAATAACCTCCAACTGCTCTCATATAACTGCTTAGTGGTAAAACATAGAAGAAACTGGTTGTAGGCTTGTGAGTGTGACTCATGTATCAGCAAGTCATTCTCAGCGAGTTTTAGAGAGGAGGAGAGATACTTCTGTAAGCAGTGTTTACAGCTGAGTAAAGTTTATTTTCCCTGCCTCACTGACTGAAAACACACACACAGGTATATGGCAGAACAGTGTGTTGCACAAAACCAATTCAGAAGCAAAAGATCTCTCTCTCAGTGTTGAGCTCAGCTACATTAGCATCAGCTTTAGCAACATGAATGTTCATGAAAGTGGTAAACCTGATGAATCTGTCTGCCATGTAGCTGGGAAGAAAAAAAACATTTATCTGTTATAAGTGCTTTATATGTAAATAAGCTAGAAATGTATACTTGCAGCTATAACTACAAATACAAATAAGTGAGAACTATATAAAATCTGCAAAAAATCTGTATGTGTGGTGTGTATCATTCACTGTCCATCAGGTTATGTGGCATGTTGGTGTATGTTGAGCAGGAAAATATGCCCTGTTTCATCCTAGGAGTACTTTTAACTTTGAGACATCATGGTCAGTTGCATTTGTGTGAGGAGTTTGTGCAGGAATGTATTATTTAAAAAAGTATGCTATTTAAAAATATTTTTTTAATGCTCCATGTTGCACGGATAGCCTAAACAGCCTTTGAAAGAGGAGAGAGGAAGAGTGGGGTGGACTGTACAGGCAGCCATTCTATCTATATTAAAGCAGTAGTCTTTTTAAATAAACTTTAAATACATAAACTGAGGAGCACATGTTGTGATAGAAGTAGTTAGTTAAAGGGTACTTGTGGCGTTAAAGGGTACTTCTTGCATACAAACAAAGTTTTGTTTACATTGTGTGTTACTCAGCAAGTATCCTTGAACTCTAACAATGTGTTGAACGCATTGCCTTCATCATTAAACATCTGTTTTCCATTTTGAAGAGCACTGCTTGATTTAATGATTTTGATGACATTTCTCATATTAATCCTTCTGTTGTTCCAGCTAGTGTGTTTTTGCACTACAGACTGCATGACTTCATCTTGGCCATTTTATAAATGCACATGACTTTCACAGTGACTGCAAATACTTAAGGATATACACTCAATGATGTAAATACCTGTATGTGTTTAAATACATGTGCAAACAGAGCACATGCATCTCTACATTCATACACTGACATGCTTAAAACACACATGCACAGGGAGAAAGTTTGAGGCTCCCATTAGGTAGAAAGGTCTGAGGTCATATTTAGGGTCAGCGTTTGGGTCACTTAAGGGGTCTGTTGGTGAAGACCTTCTGAATGAGGATAGATTAATAGAGACAGACCCAACACATGAATCATATCTTATGTCCTGTGCTGACTTCACAGGATGTGAGGGTGCAATCTCATCATCTCATCTCATCAGTCTTTATCACTGTTTGGCCCTGTGGGGAACTGATGAAGCAAATGGTTTGTTTTTAAAGCATTGGTAATATAGGTTGTCCTGCTGATCCACCATTATTTAGAAGAAGGTCCTTGTTGGGAGTTAGATTCTGTGTGCATGATACCTTCTGCTCTATCCCGTTACTTCTACTCTATTTTTCTTTCTTTCCATTTTCTTTATAGCTGGTACCACTTACCATGTACATGCTGTACATGGTATCCTTTTCTTCCCTCATTTTAAAGGTACTTTCGATTTCGTTACTACCTGTGACTTTAGCCTTTGTTTTTAGTGGGATCACTACCATGACAACTATTGGCAGCTATACTGAGTTTTAAACTACTGTAGGTATTTTCTAAACTGTAGCAGTTACAGATGGCTTAAAATAGTTTGTCATTCAATAAATAACCAACAGTGGATGACTCCTTGTTTACCGACACGGGTGCATCACACCTGAACTTCCGCAACACGTGAAAAGGTATTTTTATGACAGTGTTGTTTATTGATATAAATCTAGATAATAACAGTGTACTTTCCAGAATCACAGTAGCTCCTGTCAGTGAGCAATGTCAGTAGCAACAGTTTTACTGGTACATTGTGAAAGATTTATGAAGATTAGGAACACACCTTTTGCTTTGTCCATCTGTCAAGTTTGCACACAACAAATGGCAATATTGTCACATGAAAACATGTGACTGATGTTGTTTTGTGGATCAGGAGGGTAAGCCTACTATTTTAGGTTTGATTGCCTCAACTGTCACAAAAATAAGTTTCAGGAAGTAAAAAAAGAGGCTTAAAAATGTTCTATGTTGCTGCCACCTGTTGATCAATGGAATTGTGTGAAATCATTGGCAAGAATGTTTGTTGTGTAACCAACAAGAAACAAAACTGGAACCCACTCATAGAAAAATGTGTCCATAGTGCCACCAGAGATTTTAAAAAAGAAAGAAAGAAAGAAACTCCACAGGAAAGCATCAGACCGTCCCTTTGGTCATAATTTTGTAATATGGCATCATATTATATAACATTTACTAAACATTTTTATCACTGATTTATGTGTATCCATTGATTAGTCATTTAGTCATTAAATGTCAATGGGAAATGCCCTCCACAAGCAATTAAACAACAATTGGTAATGGTGGAGCTGTAATTCACAAGTGGTTAGTGTAATTGACTAAAACAATTATGAGTTTATACCCAGCGTACCTAATAGTAGAATTATTTCAGTACTATTATAATTATTTATTGTAGCACCTGTTTTGAAGAGCACTGGTAGATTTAATGATTTTACACCATGCTCATTTCTCATATTAATCCTTCTGTTTTTCCAGCTAGTGTGTATTTGCACTTCAGACTGTGTGACTTCATCTTGGCCAATTAATTAATGCTCATAATAGCAGATGTAGACACATGCAGATGGCTTTCACAGTGACTGCAAATACTAAAGGATATACTGTACATACAAACGTGTAAATATTCCTGTGTATGCAGTTAAATACATGTGCATGCAGAGCTTATGATAAACACAGGCGCAACCCTCCACATCTCTGCATTAATACACTGAAATGCTTGAAACACACACGCACAGGGAGAAAGACTGAGGCTCCCATTAAGTAGAAGGGCCTGAGGTCATATTTAGGGTCAGCGTTTGGGTCACTTAAGGGGTCTACCCGGGAGATCTTCTAAATGATGATAGATTAGAAAAGACAGAAGAAGAAGCAGAGAAGGAGAATATCTGATGTCTTGTGCTGCCTTCATAAGATGGGCGTGCGCAATCTCATAGTCATATCTGGTGTGTGTCTTTCTGTGTGTGTGTGTGTGTGTGTGTGTGTATTCCTCCTCACTCTTCTTTATCACTGTTTGGGCCTGTGGTGAACTGATGAGGCAAATGGTTTGGTATTGGTAAATTTTTATCCATCTTAGCTATAAATTGGTAATTCTTGTGAAGGGGTAAAATTTCAAAATGAGGGTCCTCATTTGGTATTTGATTGTCTTTTCTACTTGTACTTTTAATCATCTTTACCGCCTCCTTTTTTCTTCATCTCTTCATAGCTGGAAAGACCATGTACTGTTTGTATAGTCTGTGTATTGTACTGCTCTTCCTTCCTTTTAAAGGTTCAGTGTGTAATATTTCTGAGGATCTATCGACAGAAATGCAATATAAGATCCATAACTATGTTTTCAGTGGTATGTAAAGACCTTACATAATAAACCATTATGGGTTTTTTTCACCTTAGAATGAGAGAATATCTACATAACTGCGGGCACCCCCTTCCATGGACGTTGTCACGTTGCATCGCCATGTTTCTACAGTAGCTGAAAATGGACAAACAGTGCTACAGAGCGCGTTTCGTCACCACGTTCTTCTTGTTCTACTTCTGGTAGAATTCAGGCAGTGCAGACACTCATCACTATGTTGAATACGTACGTTAGAAGAAGAAGTAATAATAATATAGAGGCAGCGTTCCGCAAATAGTTCCGCGTTCAGCGTTCCGCATCGGAGCAGTATTTTCAACCATGAGGTGGATGAGAGTATAAGATATAATATTACCTAATTTCGGTAAGTAGATTAGTTAGCTCAGTTGGTGAGGTGCAGGACTTATAACCCAAGGATTGAGGATTCAATTCCACCTTAGTGCAGAGTTTTTTTCCCTCTGCAACAAATGAATTCTGCAGCGAATTTTTCTTAGATCACGGCATGTGCTGCACAGTTTTTGTGTCGGTGTTTAATCCGCATCCATTAACCTACATACGCCTTTTCATTTCCCAAGTATCTCCAGGCAGAGGACATTTAGGGGAATCACGATCTTTTACGGCTCTTTCAGGTGTGTCAAGCAGCTACAGACTCTTTTAATGTTGTTCAGAGTTTTTCAAAGTAAAAGCTCGGTTCAACTTCAAAGATTGCATTAAACATGCTTTTTCGCGCTTTTATTTTGTAGGCAAAACCTAAAGAGGAAGTGATTATGTGAGTAACTGTTGGTGTCATGACTGAGATCTATTTTAGCACCGCCATCAAAGTATTTATTTATATTTTTTGCTGCTATTAAAGCTCCATAATCTGGCAGCAAGCCAGATATTATTATTGATGGGCAGTTTTGGCGAGGGTCTATAATCACTGAGAGAATTAATGTGTTTCCCTTTGTCAATGTTTATATAAACTTTATTTAATGTGTGGTTTTTAATGGACTCTGGTGCAGAAACGGTGACAGTGTTTCACACTCTTGGCTTACATTTTCCATGTTATCTGTCAGTGGGAAAGTCGCAATAATATCTGGTTTTAATGAATAATTAAGTAAATATAATTTCTTAATAAATGTACCTAAAGAAACCTAATTTTTTGACTGGGCCCTCTCTGCTGTCTCAGAAGAGACATCTTTTGTGCTGTGTCAGACACCGTAGCTGTCCTATGCTCTTTGAAATGTTATGGGGCAGTGGTAGATTGGACAGATGGTTGGAAGTTCACAACCCTACCAACTAGATGCCACTAAATCTTACACTCTGAACCTTTAAAGCTATTTCATTACTACCTGTGGCTCTAACCTTTGTTGTCATAATGAGATCACCACCATAACAGCTATAGGCAGCTATACTGGGTGTGAAACTAGATACAATCTATGTCTGTAGCTGATATAGATGGTCTAAAATAGTGTGGCATTTACAGTGGATGACTCTGTGCAACATGTGAAAAGGTGTTTTTATTACAGCGTTGTTTAATGATAAAAATGTAGTTAATAACAGTGTACTGTACATAACACACAGTAGCTCCTGTCATTGAAGTATGTCAGTAACAGCAGTTTGACTGGTACATTGAAGATTTATGAAGAGTAGACACACGCCTTTGCTATGTCCATCTATCAGGTTTGCACACAAACATGAAAACATGTGACCATTGTTGTTTTCTAGTTCAGGAAGTTGAGCTTGCCAATTTTAGGGGTTTGATTCCCTCAGCTGTCACCAAAATAAGTTTCAGGAAGTAAAAATATTAAAATAAGGGGCTTAAAAATGTTCTACATCTCTAAAAGTGCAACATTTGTTGCTCCTCAGCTGTGAGACAGTGTAGCTGGAAATTGTAAAGGCATGCTACTAGGTCAAGTTTTGCTTTTACTGCACAGCGGGTGAACCATGGCAGTAATGTTGTCAGAAGGCTGGGGTTCAGACAGTGAGCAGACCTAGTTTTTCTTGTGCCCATGATACGGTAAGTGCTGTTTGAAGAGAGTCCCACTTGAGTGAGTTTCAGCAAATGCCACAAAAGCCCCGCTCTCATACAGTATTTTCATAACTGCAGGTAAAGTGTTTCACATGGTAACTGTGTCAGAAAATAACTGACAAAGAGGGTTTTTTTCAGGTTTTCATCAGATAAATTAATGATTTACACCAGACTTCCAACCACAACATTCACACACGCTGATGCTGCTGTGTGTGTTGGCACAGCACTGTATAGACAGGTGTGGAAAGTCTTTTGAAGTTGTAGTCCTGATGGATCTAACTATAGTGCACACATTTCTCTCTCCTCTCTTGGGCTTTGCACCTGAGTGAATCTGAATATCTGCCAGTTGTCACATAACGTGTATTCGCCCCCAGAACAGACAGCCAGTTATGATGAAGCTGCCTTATGAAAGGCCAAATGTATTCATCAGATCAAACATCCTGCTGGAGCAGCACATCCTTTCAGCTTGGTACTTATACATGTGCGATGTGCACCTGAGCTTATACTGTACATGTTTGCCTCTTGCTCTGTTTCTGCCGGACTCTCGATCTTTCTTGCTTACTTTCTTCTTCTCTCTGACTTCAACCCTGTTTTTCTGACCCCTCATAAACCTCCAGCAGCGTGATGTAACGTGTTTTTGTATGTGTACACTTGCTTTTGTGTGTTTTTATCTGGGCCAGAGAGCCTAGTAGAAGCATTTCTGTTGACATTACCCACCCATTCTCTATTCGTGCCCCCTCTCCCTCTCGCTGGAAAGGTTTTCCAGATTTTTCTTTCTTTTCTTCTGCCATGTCCGAGAGTGTGTGTGCATGCTTGTGTACCATATTGACCTAATGTCTTGCATTTAGTGTGTTAATGTTTTTTATGTATCTGTCATAGGAATAATCTCCTCCTTTTGCACTTGATGTCATAGTAAAGTTTTGCACACACCCACACACACCTTTCTATAACAGACATTAGATGTGAGTTATACAGTGGTGTGAAAGTATTTGCTCCCTTCCCGATTTTTTTTTTTTTTTTTTTGCCACACTGAAATGTTTCAGATCATCAAAAAAATTGAGAAGTATTAGACAAAGATAACACAAGTAAACACAAAATGCAGTTTTTCAATGAATGTATTTATTATTAAGGGGAAAAATCCAAACCCTGTGGCCCTGGCACTGTGTGAAAAAGTGATTGCCTCCCCTTTTAAAATATAACTCAACTTTGCTTTATCACATCTTTGGAAAGCTGAGTTCAATTTCTCTAGCTACACCCAGGCCTAGGGGTGGGATAAATAATCGATTATTAATCGATTAACAAATGTCTAAAAATCGATTATTTAAATGTTAATTGATAACGTAACGTTGACGGAACGTAAAAGGCGAAACTCGCGGAAGCACAGCACCCGGACCGTCTGTGGAGCGCACACAACAGAGAGACCAGTGTCCCCCTGTATTCGTCACCGCTGTGGAATGAATAACCATCCCAAAGTGTCACAGAATCATTAATATCAATGCTCAAGTAATTGTTTTAACCCGCACACTGCGAGCAGGTGATACTTGACTCTCGGCAGCTCTCTGTGCATCCTGTGTGTGAGGCCGAGTGAGAGAGAGAGGGAGCGGGAGAATGCAAAAGGTGAAAGTTAGTGGAGGAAAATATAGCAGTAAGCAGTAAGCAGTAAGTTTCAGTCTGGTACTAAACATGCAGCGTAAGTCACTGTTTGTCTGTTAATAAAAGTCGGTAGTTTCCCCAACGGCTGGAAAAGTGAAGGCTGTTAGCACAAGCTAACATCTCCCCTGTACAATGGCCTGCTCTCTGTCCCCCACACCAGACTCCGGACTTTTTGGGACAGAGCCTTCAGCGTCACAGCCCCCACCCTCTGGAACTTCATCCCACAGAGATCTGAAATTCTCCCTGTCAGGACACTTTCACACATCTACTAAAACCCAGCTCTTTACCCAGTCATTCAGTCCTGAATGACTTTTTGTTGTTCTGTCACTGTAACTATGTGCGTCCTTGGGTCCCATGAAAGATGCTAAAAAGTTTTATTTATTTATGTAACGTTCGCTAAATTAGTAATGAAGTAATATTAATTATCAGCTATATGTCATTATTAACTAACCTACTAGTCAAGGGTTGAGAAGATCAAGTACAAGCTCTGTCCTGTATACATAGCCTACTGTGCATCCTGATAATTATATTTCAGTTTTCTGAAACTGTTTTTTAATGAAATGAGGGACCATGGAGTTGCGGCTAATGAAGTAAATTAGGTACGCAAACTAGTCCTTTTAAGCTAATTAGGAGATGTTTCTTTCGGATTTTAATGGGCAAAATTAAATGCTTAGTAATTATCCAGGGATCCTGTATAGAAAAAATATGATGCATCAAGATGCATCGATAATCGTTTTATAATCAAATCGCAGCCCTCTGAATCGTAATCGAATCGTGGGGTGCCCAGAGATTCCCACCCCTACCCAGGCCCTGATTACTTTCACACACTTTTGTCAACCAAGAAATCACTTTTGTCAGGAACTGCCTGACAAAGTGAAGTAGACCAAAAGATCCTCAAAAGCTAGATGATGTGATCCAAATAAATTCAGGAACAAATGAGAAACAGAGTAATTAAGATTTATCAATCTGGAAAAGATTAAAAAGCCATTTCTAAAGCTTTGGGGCTCCAGCGAACCACATTGAGAGACATTATTTAGAAATGGTGAAACAGTCGTGAAACTTCCCAGGAGCAGTCGACTGACCAAAATTACCCCAACAGCTCAGCAACAACTTATCCAAGAGGTCACAAAAAAGCCCACAAAAAGCCCACAACAACCCTCAGTTAAGGTCAGTGTTCATGACTCCACCATAAGAAAGAGACTCGACCTGCATGGCAGAGTTCCAAAACAAAAACCACTGCTAAGTAAAAGAACATTAAGGCTCGTCTCAGTTTTGCCAGAAAACATTTTGATGATCCCCAAGATTTTGGGAAAATACTTTGTGGACTGACGAGACAAAAGCTGAACTTTTTGGATGATGTGTGTCCCATTACATCTAGCGTAAAAGTAACAGTATTTCTGAAAAGGAACATCATACCAACAGTAAAATATGGTGGTGGTAGTGTCATGGTCTGGGGCTGTTTTGCTGCTTCAGGACCTGGAAGACTTGCTGTGGTAAATGGAACCATGAATTCTGCTGTCTACCAAAAACTCCTTAAGGAGAATGTCCGGCCATCTGTTCGTGACCTCAAACTGAAGCGGACTTGGGTTCTGCAGCAGGACAATGATCCAAAACACACCAGCAAGTCCACCTCTGAATGGCTTAAGAAAAACAAAGTGAAGACGTTGGAGCGGCCTAGCCAAAGTCCTGACCTGAATCCGATTGAGATGTTGTGGCATGACCTTAATAAAGCAGTTAAGGCTCAAACCTTCCAATAGGGCTGAATTACAATAATTCTGCAAATATGAGTGGGCCAGAATTCTTCCACAGCGCTGTAAAAGACTCACTGGCAGATATTGCAAATGCTTGATTGCAGTTGTTGCTGTGTGGGGTGGCCCAACCAGTTATTAGGTTTATGGAGCAATCAGGCCCTGGGTGTGGCTAGAGAAATTGAACTCAGCTTTCCAAAGATGTGATAGGGGGGGAAAAAATCACTTTTTCACAGAGGGCCATGTAGGTTTGGATTTTTTTCCCCTAATAATAAAAACCTTCATTTAAAAACTGCATTTTGTGTTTAATTGTGTTATCTTTAACACAACATCTAACATTTTTATTTGTTTGATACGAAACGTGGGCGGCACAGTGGTAGCGCTGTGGCCTCACAGCAAGAAGGTCGTGGGTTCAAACCCCGGTTGCCCCGGCCTTTCTGTGTGGAGTTTGCATGTTCTCCCCGTGTCTGCGTGGGTTCTCTCTGGCTGTTCCGGCTTCCTCCTGGCCTAGGGTGATTGGTGGCCTTAAGATAGGTGTGAGTGTGAGTGGTTGTTTGTCTTTGTGTGGCCCTGCAATGGATTGGCGACCTATCCAGGGTGTATCCTGCCTTTCGCCCGATGTCAGGTGGGACATTGCAGGATAAGCGGTTGATGATTGATGGATGGATGGATGCATCCATCTCAAAACATTTAAATTAATCTCATTGGCAAAGTAGCACTTGGAGCTGAAAGCATAAGTCAGTTAATAGAAGTTAATAGAAAATAAATTGTGGGACTATTTTGAATATGAATTTTATTGTTCAACATGTCAAACATGATGGTTTCAGCTTGTTCAGTGTAAGAAAATGTTGTTTTTTCTTGTCTTACACTGTAAAAAATCAAGTATCTGGCTTTATGGCTAATGAGTGATATATCCCTCTGCTTAAAATATACGGCTTAGCCTGATATTCCCTTCCCAAAAATGTAACTACATGTTGCGCAAACACGAACCGCAAGAACTGTGATTGGTTGGCTTGGTAGCATCACATTTCCTGAAAACCCACAGCAAATGTTTCATTCAGTTAGACGCACAACTATAATATTTAATATAATATAAATATTTTTAAATTGGGGTAGGGCTAAATCAGAAGTTGGCTGGCTAGGCCGGAAGAAGTCAACACTGTTGATGCTATACTGCTACCCCTAAAATAAGTATAAATCCGTGGTGACGTGTGTAGCTTTTGCTGTAGGCTATGGCATAGACTCGATGCAGAAATATAAATCAGGCTTAAGATACCATTGGGTTCTCGGAAATTTTGATGAAAAGAATTGGCAGACTAAGCAATAATGAAAATAATCCTTAAGCCGATGATACGCTGGGCAACTTTTTGAGCAATGTTGCTAGCTGACTATGTTTTGAACGGCTAGCGGCGGTGCAGGGCGGGTGGCAGAGTGGCGGGGGAAGGGGATTACGGTAGTAATCTTTACTCATTACCATTGACGGCAACGTTGCCCTGCACAATTGCTCTAAAAGTTGCTCTGTGTATCACTGCCCTTATTTGCAGCGCTACTGGGATCTGCATTTTTTAATGCTGTTATGTTATTTAATAACAGTTCTTCTTTCATAAACAACATAACCTGTTCATGTGGTAGATAAAGAGGCAGGGTATGTTACATCCATGCTTACTGCTAGGTGCTCAATAGAACTACAATTACCAATGAGAAACTCAAATCAAGTAGCTGCTCAGATGTTGCCAAGATTTGGTTGCCCGTCACCTAACTCACCTCATCTAGTGGAAATTCAAACCTCATAGTCCTACTCGTTTTACCTTTGGGGCAGTCACTGCTGTAGTTCGAGGAATCTGACACATGAAAAGAAAAGAAAAAAGTCTTGGTCTGACCCTTGTGTCATCGTATACTTCATTGTAAGGATATTTTAAACAGCAATTCTGTTAACAGAGTCTTAGAAATCATATTGTCATTGCTCATTGTTGTCATTGTTCCCAAGAAAGAAAGTTGGACATCTTTTATATCTGCCCTCACATACACACAGGTGCGTGTAAAATAGGTTATAGGCACAATGAAAGTTTTTGTTATATCGTGTGTGTGTGTGTGCGCATGCTTTTCTATTGTGAGTTTGTACGCTGTATAGATTTTTTTGCGAGCATGTGTCTGCACACGTGGATCCCTTTGCATGTGCATAGTGACAGCAGGTAGGAGCTCAGCTATTGTACAGGTCTTTGTTAACCTAATTGTAGCCAGATGTACTGTGTGATCAATTACACGGTTTCCTTTCAGAGGCGACAGACGTGTACATTATTGTAATTATCCAGCTTCGCCGTAAAAAAGTCTGCCAACCATTACACCAAAGCAGATGCAGCTGGAATAGCATAACTTGCTTGTTTCTTAATCTTTGGCTCGGGCTGAACTCTGGTGGGACTTTAATTGAGAAAAGCAGCTAGAAATGTTTGTGTTTAGGTAATTTTTAAAGCTTGGAGTCCTAATGAAGTGCAAAATGTTGTCTTTAGTACTTAGCAGAGTGGTTTGTGATAGGCTACTTACAGGTCTCAGAGTAACAT
>JAPMOB010206793.1:0-11345 GCA_029875015.1 Lepomis gibbosus | reverse complement strand
AAACTCCCAGGCCTCTGGTAGAGGACCCGAGCTTGAGGATGACACATACCACCCCGCAAGGGGTGAGAGGGAGATTTTTTATACATATGTGTGTGTGTGTGTGTATGTGTGTGTGTATGTACTGTCTCTGAAATTAAGAAAGAGATAAATAAATAATACATAAATAATAAATAAAATAAACATTAATGTGATGATGAATGTAGATAGAGATGTCTTTTTTAGCTACAGTTTAAATGTAGAATGTATGTGACAAGTGATTTGTGACTGCCTGTCAGACATTGAATTCTATCAATATCCACTTCACGTTAGGGTTTGACACATTTTCTGAAAAAAATCCTACAAATCCCAAATGTTATAAATACATATAAATTCAACATTATGACATGAAAAATCTTCCAGGAAAAGATCATTCTCAATATTGTCCTTGTTTGTATCAGTTTATTTGTCATGTCAGATAAGGATGATTAATCATACGCCACATTTTTTAATAAAAATGAAGTTGTGAAAGCGTTGACATTGCTCGGCTCTAAGCCACTTTATTATTTCATAATTAGTTTTGGAGGTCGTTGCTCTCTCTGTGGTTATGGGATAATCTAGTCATAATTTGTGTGTGTGTGTGTGTTTTCATACTTTCATAATCCCATTCCAGTTGTCTCCAGTGGACACTCGAAACAGGGTGAGGAAGGCCATCCCAAAATTCTCAAAGGTTGCGTGACGACTCAGACCCTCACATGGGTTGTTGGGATTGCAATCTAATTAACACACAAACATAGACAGACATTAGTTACACTATACTACAGACACAATGGTTAAAAAAAGCATAAAAAAGCGAGCATACATGATCAGTGTCCCATTCAGAAAGTGCTGCTTTAGTCCAATGAAAGCATTACACACTGAACACACAAACAGCAGCTAAGCAGTGTTTCCCTGTGGACATGACAGAGGAGAGGAGAATAGATCGCTATCTTCTGAAGGATGTCTCCATCAGTCTCAGGGTCAATTTGACAGAAAGCCACACAGGAGCCTGTTAACAGAATCATAACCGCCACCAGAAGATATCTTCCTTTGTATCTAACCCCAGGTCACATTAGCAGGGAGCTCGAGAGGAACGGGACAGTCCATAGAGTATTATGTACCATATTTCTTATTCTAAGGATCAACCACCAGTATAAAAATGAGAGGTTTTCAGAATGTCAGTGTGTAGCTCAGGGGAATAGAAAAGGGCATCTTTCCATAAAAATAAATGGAATCAAACTTTACTGATAAAGCGCTTCTCATGCAAGACTGAAATGCACATATATACAGTAGCCATTTCATTAAGAGACAAAACGATAATAACACCAATCGTATTTTATAAAACACAAAAAGGACAGAGAGGAAAAAAGTGTGCTAGATGGTAACCACATCCAACCAGTGTAAACTTAAGCATGTAGATGTAAGCTAAAAATGTGTGTGTTATTAATAGCTGCTCCAGTAGTTCCCCAAGTCTGAGTCATGGCCCAGCGGCACAAGGATGGGGGTGGAAATTGGGATTCATCTGGGTATCAGGTTTCAAGATATCAGTCATTTGATTTATATTCAGATTCAAACTGAAATATATTCAGTATCACCTATGCTCAAAATACCAGCTATCGGCACAGCAGCTTGATCCAAAGCTGTGAGTATTGACACCCAAACCCTCATTACATATGACTTTCTCTTAACTGTTCACCCTTCCACAGACACCACAGTCAGAGTGGAGTGCCAACATACGATACTACCCATGTCTTGAGTCTCCCAGATAATTTTTACAATGTCTTAGCTCCTTTCTAAAGGTGGAACGATCCTGTGAGCCAGTTATTTCACAACACTTGGAGTTTAAGCCCACACTAAGCTCATACGAGTGGAGGCCTTTCCTACTTTATATCTGCTCGCTTTGTATTCTCCGTCAGCTTACATACAATTGAACACATGAGCTCTTGAAAAGGAAAAAAGTTCCTTTGAATTGAAAAGCTTTAATGGGAAATGTATGCCACATAAAAAGCGGGAAAGAGACGTATTTTGAATTCAATCGGTCATCAGTGTGAAATCCCAGAAACTGTTTAAAATGTCTACGATGGAGCGAGAAGACATACTGTTACCTCCAGTAATGACTAGGCAAAAACTCAACACAATATGATAAACAACTTCACTGTGGAGGTGGATAATGTTTCCTGATCTTCACAACGCTGTACTGCAATATTCTCCAACAGAACAGACTTCTCTACAAGCTTGTACCAAAATATAATTCAGCTTTGTGAGCTTTGAAACAGCATTTAAAGGGAGGCACAGGCAGGGAAAAGACGGCGCTCGGCACATACAAAAGCTTCTCTTAGCAGCCTGACAAAAGCAAAAATCATAGCAAAAAAACAGATTCTTACTTTATAAAACTGGAAACATATATCCTTTCCTTTTCACCATGTGACAAGCAGAAGCACAATAACATTTCACAGAAAACAACCTCTTCATCACCAAGTTGTTTTCCAAGCCTGGCCAAGTTTGTCCTCCCAGATGCCTTTTTACTAATCCTCTTCACTCACACATTGTTGCGTTCTCAGAGAAAATGAGTTGGATGGAGCTGTCCTACTGAGGAAGCAATATGTAAATAAATGTAATCATGCAAATGTGATCTTTTCTTGTTAGAACCAGCCCTCTGATGTGAGTTTGGTGGAGAGAGAGAGAGAGAGAGAGAGAGAGAGAGACAGGGAGACAGATGGGGGTAGAGAGTGAGGGTTCAACAGAGACAATTCAGGAACGAAAATTTGCTGTAAGTCGTGACTGTGGTAGTAATGAGAGGATTCAAAAACCTTTTCTGCTGGAGCTTGTGGACCGTGGTGCATGTGAGTGTGTGTGTGTTTTCTGCCAGTAGTGTGACTGACCCAGTTTGCCGAACAGCTCCACTCCCAGCGCAGCGTAGATGAAGAAGAGCAGCATGAAGAGTAGACCAAGATTTCCCACCTGGAAGCAATACGCATGTTAGATCCCCCTCTGCACTCCAAAACACAACAGTGTAAATGTTGCTTGTTTAAAGCGGCAGGGAATAGAAGACATTAAGATTTATTTCCGGACACTAATCTAACCGTGTATTATACATGGAAAGAACACAGTTACAAAAGTGTCTTGCACCGGAGTGAACTCTTTGCTGAGATATAATATAACACTTATTCAAAGTGGGACTGTGCATTGTGCACACTAAGGGCACACACTTGTGCTTCACATTAACAAGGTAGATAAAACAGGATGATTGAATACAACACAATAGAAAAGACTTCTTAAAATGGACTGCCAGTGTTTTCTTAGTTTTGATATGTCTTATAAAAATCTGAGTTGACAGCAGCTTTCTAACTCAGTACACTGAGACATCTGGTGGGATCAAGTGATCTTGAAGGTTCTTGCGGCAGAACCCGGGAACTTTACGTACGTCCTATGACTACATCCGCATCATAACATCGGAAAGTTCCCAGTGTGTTGTCTTTTATCCAGTTCCTTAAAATCTGTTTTTGTGCACTCTGTACACTGATATCTGCACCCTTGACATTTAGGAAATAGAAGAACAATGGAGTCTGTCAGGGCATGTGCATCATAGTCTTCCGTGCAGCTGCTCTTTGCCTGAAGAACTGTGCCAGGCAGCAGGAGAGAGAGACCTGAGATACAACACCCACAACGGCCCGTGGACATACTTTAAAAGGCGTGCGTCGACTGGATGGAAATCAAGCAAAATCAGGTCAGGACATCGACTGTGCGGTCTGACTCTAAAAGTCGATCAAGGTCTAAATCACGCAAAAATGCTGCCAGAAGTGGACTAACTCTTTGACTCATTAAATGAAACTGATTTCTCTGAACCCTCCATGTACTCAGTTGCACCTTCCTGGGACTCTACTCAGTTCCGCACAATAGTAACAGAACAGATCTTTATTGCTTTGTTGTGGAGAACCCTCACGATTATTTTTAATACCATCAAATGTTAAGACACTGTTAAATAATTGTGCATTGTTGAATGTTTGTGATTACAATAAATGTTGTCTTATGTGATGTGTTAGGCAAAACTAAATGGAGAGCTGTGGAGAGTTAGTAAGGAGGAAATACAAAATGCATTTTCAGAATACAAATTCTGTAATGTGGACAGATATGACTGAAGTTAAATATTCATCAACAAGCATAAATCTTTCAAGAGCCGTCTATTCCGAACAAAACCTTCCTATTTACCCTATATTCATAAAAAAGAAATCATGAATAAAACAAAATCACTCTTGTGTTTTGAGACCCCACAGAGTCCGTGTTTACCTGTGGCAGCGCTTGCATGACAGTATCCAGCAGAGATCTCATCCCTGTGGCCATCTTTAGAAGTTTCAGCACTGCAGAGAGACACAGAAGTAGTCTTAGCTAGTTGTTACTGTTGGCCATTTGCTGCAGAATTTACAAAGGTAAGCATGGAGCAAGGAGGCACTGTTTATTTCTAGAAGCCACAAGGCATCCATGACACACTTCATCTTACTTTTAATTTACAATAATATACAATAAAAAATATAGTGATAAAAAGTGCTTCACAACTTAAATAAATACATTTTTGATGTGTGATGTAACAACGGCTTACAATATATTTTGTAATTGTTTACAAGATAAACAGTTAAGGTTTGTGTGTGTGTGTGTGTGTGTGTGTGTGTGTGTGTGTGTGTGTGCGTGCGTGTGTTTCTACCTCGTGCTATTCTGAGTACTCTCATGATTCTGATGATGGTAGGATTTATGGGCAGTGCTGCGCTCATTTTTAGCTCCTCCAGGGTGATGCCCATGATGGACAACGCCACTATAGCTATATCCAACTGATTCCACCTAAACACACACAGATAAGAGTTGGTGAACATTTTAGAGACGTAGAAAGGAAAAAAGAGTCATTACTTGGTGTTAATCCAGTTCAGCACTGCAAAGTACATTTCAGCCTCTAACAGACTTCCCTGTTGGCTAACCCAGAGTTTCATGTGCTGGTGGGTGGTATTAGTCGGTGAAGGTTTAATCGTTTATTCTAAACAGTAAATGTTATTGTTAGTTGAAAGGTTAGAACAGGAGTACAGGACTAGAAGAAGGAGAATTAATGCTGCCGCCTGTCCGTTGATGGTTTATTAGTGAGCAGGTTGCTCAGATTAATGGGTAGCCCACCCACTAATCTCTTTGGTAGAGGTAACACTGAGTTTACTGAGTTTGCCAGGGCACCCTGAAACAAATACACTCACCCACCCAATCCCCTGAACTCAGTCTACTGAGAACAAGGGGCCACTGAAGTATAAAGTTGGAGGCCTGTGCTAATTTTACATATACTGTAATTAGGAAACAATGAAATATAGTCAATACATAATTGACACAAAATTACATTTTACAGCATTAGGTGTTGTGGATAATCACATTCCACTGTCTTACCTGTCTTTGAAGAACCTGTGTATGCCGAATGCCGTAAGTTTGAGCAGGGCCTCGATGACAAAGATGCAGGTAAAGACGTAGTTACAGTACTTCAGAACCTCCTCTAAATACTGAACACAAAAACATACACAGACAGAGAACAATATCATCTGTCACATTAGATGCGTATTCATTGTCTGTGGCAATACTAAATAATTATATATAATTTCGTAATAAAACTTGGATCTTTGGTGTAAATAATAAAATAAATGTTTGGAAGTCTTTTTGCGGCTTGAGAGCATATAAAATTCAAGTTTGAGTTTATTTGTAGAACAAAGTAATTTCAAATTAGACTAGATGTTAGAATAGAAGATGTTATCAGTGCTATCAAGGAGGACAGTGGCATCTCTCCAAAAATACATCAACAACTTTCTTTTAACTCAATAAACATGCTGGCTGTTTTGCGGAAGAAAAAAAAATCTGTGATTAACCTAGTTCTGGCCGTGATGTTTTTATCTGATAATGAGTGTTAAGTTGAGGATGAGTCAATACGGATATTTTTGGACCGCGGGCTGCACTTCACTGTGGTACGCAGAAAACCCAAAACAATGCAGCTTTATAGCAATGTTGACACTTAGCTAAAACTAGCCAACACGGCTAAACGTGTATGTAAAGGTTTATTTTTACAATGAGCAAAGTAAAAATGCCCTCTAGCTGTGGTGAATGAAATTGAATGGCTGCCCAGGAGCTTATGGGTGTCTTGGTTCTAGGCAAGAAAACCATCCCAATTTAAGTTTTTAGGTAGGTCTACCTATCCCTACAGGTAACTATAATGTTTGTGTGTGTACGTGCAGAAACATTACCTGTGGCTGATTGTAGTGTTCAATGCTCATGGTGAAGACATTGATGCAGATGATGAAGGTGATGAAGAGGTCCAGGTAGTGGCTGGTACACAGTGTGTGGATGGACAGACGCAGGGGAGAGTAGTCTGCATAGTAAGGCCTCTGCTTGGCCTCTGGAGCACACAAACACACACACACACACAAACAAACAAATATATGCAACAGCGGCACAAGGGGAGACAAATGTCAAGACGCAGACAGACAGACAGAGTGCAACTGTGAGTAATAGTGCTCTGACATTTATATTTTTTCATGTGTCCAATGGTGTGCACAGGAAGGTACAGGGGTCAAGGAAGGGAAGCCGCCACTGATCTGTTTGCTCAGGCTGTAACAGTTCCCTTCTTATACCTTTAATCAGTCAATGTGCTTGTGCCTTAATGGGATTCCACAGTTTTTGCCCACACATCACATCAGGGGAGCGCTTGAGCGTCCTAAGAGCACCATTGGCATCTCATGTTTACTGTGAATGAGCCCTAACTGTAACCCTGCTCACTGTGGCGGTGTCCCTTCTTTCATTACTACCCCTGCCTCGCAGACAGCCTGTGCACACCACCGCCTGTATGGCATGTTCCAATAAGAGTGGACATGAGAGTCACAGGTAGGCTATATTGTTGCAGACATGGTTTATCTGGATCAAATGTTAAGACAGACTGCAGTTCGTTTAAATCACTCACTCTTGAATACATATTACAACTTCTCCTCACCAATGAATTCACCTAGTTTTGTTTTGTTTTTATTGTTTTTGGCATAGTAAGATACCAGGTGTAATGAAGAAAGCCTAGGAGTAGTTGCAGAGTCGTTTTTGTGAGTGATTCTCTTTTCTACCAGCCTTTGGTAAACAGATGGCTGACCTACCCCTGCATTGGACTAAAAGAAATGGCAAACAGGTGTATTGCTGAAACAGTTCAGTGTTCCTGCAATGGGAGCATTTTAACAAGATCATTGACTCTAATCATTTTATTCTTGTCAGGGTATGTATGTATTCTGACCTAAATGGGAAAGCAAAAACCCTCTACTATACTTTTTGTTAGGTGTGTTAGTCATATTTAGAAGGGAACTGTGAGATCTGTCACTGCTTCTTTATATTAAACACACTTTAAGAGTAACTGTAATCATGAACAAAACTTAATAATGTCTGATGTTCATTAAGATGTGCTTGAAAATAGTGTAAACATATAAAGCTATATTTTGGTAGACTGTGTACTCACATGTCCATATTTGATGACTGTATTTGTGTGTGTTCGTGCATGTGTACCGTATGTCACCCTCACAATAACACCATGCCCTGTCTATCTACTGCATGCTTACATGCCTTTGATGTAAAGGATGTAATGTCTAAGGTTGAGAGGGGCTGCGCAGGGTACGTTCAACAACACAGTTTCTTAACAAACATTGATGAATTACATCTTTCTGACTAAGTAGTCTTTGCATCAATACCAATATATTTATTGTTTCAAATCTATCCATCCATAGAACTTAGCTGTTCATGTTCCGAAATAATTTCAGAAATTGCAGAACACAACTGTGATGTTGAACACACACCGGAGACGCTTCTCTTCAATGAAATCACTGTAGCCATATTTAAGTCATCAAAAAAATCTCAATAGTCTAAAACTTTCTTGTTTTGATATCTGAGGAGACTGATTACATGGCCAAACACTGGAGTTAGGAGCTGTCCTCTGAGACAGCTGATTAGATTACATTTGTATGGACCTTTAACAGTTTTAGACCAGTGAGACATGTTACTAACATAAGATGAAAAGAGCAGTGTCTGCTCACACCATATACTGCCTTCTAGTGTAATTCTCTGATTGATGTGTTGGGTAGTTGGATCTTGTGTTTTGGCCAAATTGTGGTGCTGTTACGGTTAGGGTTTCTGAATCTGCCAATAAAAATCATGTGCTTCTACCAATTTGTTCTATTCTTTTCTTCAGCTCATGATACATAAACACAATAAAATAACAAGTCCTCACAAAATACTTGTATGTAATGCGAGCATTTGGACTTGTTCTTGCAATAGGTGGTGTGTTTGTGGTGCATCTGCCAGCATGTGCTTGTATTTTCTACTAACTTATCATGGTCTACCAGCTCTATTACCCAACGTATTTGCAGGTATAGCAGCCAAAACGTCTGCTATGTTTCTGAGTCTGCCAGTCAAAGCATGTTTACAGGAAATGTCCTTCTTCTACCTGTGTCGAGAGACGCCTCTGGGTTGGTCATGCACTCGGAGGAGGGGGAGGGGTATTGGTATTTCACTGATCAAAATTTTGCTAGCAAAATTTCCTGAGACAAATGGAGGAGAGCATCAACCTCGATCAGCTTCACATGCAGAAAGGTGCTAATGACATCTATAAAAGAATATTATATATACACTGTTCTCATTATATATTAGGAATGGTATTAAAACAAGATGTGGTGTTAGAGGATATAATTTAGGCATCTGAAAAGAGAAATAGGGACTAAATACTGTATTATTCAAATTTTTATACCACAGAAATGTTTAGATCATACTACTGTAGAGTTGAGAGGTTGGCTAGGTTGGCCCAGTTTCAAAGGTTTTCCATGCAGTGACAGGGGAAGGTTGGGGGAGGGCTGCAGTCATGCAGTTACATGCATTGGACTGACGTAGCCTACGCCTTCTGTCAGTGATCAATCACTGTTTGCGTGAGCTAGCCAGTCTTTCAAACTCTCCCTGTAATTTTAAGTTCAAGTCTGAATATATTTCCCTGTTTTCTCTCTCTCAGTCATTCTCTTTCTTTTATTTCAGGCTCTGAAAGCAGGCAGTGCTCAGAAAAATAGACTACCGACCAGCCCCTCCATTCTCCTTACTCCTGCGCTTTTTCTCTATCATTTTGAGCCTCTTCTCTTCCCGTAAGCGGGCTTCTTCCTCTTCCTGGTCCTGTCGGCACTTGTGGAAGTTCTCCACTACGACCCCAACAAACATATTGAGGACGAAGAAGCTGACGATGAGTAGGAAGGAGATGAAGTAGAGCAGCATCCAGGGGTTGTGGTTCCTTACAGGCTGAGCAGAGCAGAGTAAAGAAGATTAAGCTTTTCAGTAGTATTTGTTCATGTGTGTACAGCTTAGCAAAGACACAAAACGCATAAAAGACAACTATGTTTTGCTTCTTGTGCTTTTGACCTGTTTTGAGCAGGCAAGTGACACAAATCCCAAATGTCACACTGCCAGTGCAAAGCCTCACAGTTTGTCAACACATAGAGCAAGTAGAACAATGTGACTTCTCTGAAAATCCTTGGATAACCTTTGGGAAACTTCAAAGAATTCAAAAGCACAATTTCACTGTCACTTTAGCAATTTGAATATTTCTCTTGTTGATATCACAAATAAAGATTTAAACCCTTTGTTTTCAAATCACCCGATTTATTATGTTTTTGCAAATACGACCAACTGTCTGCGACTATTTCAGCACATTACACAGCAGGTATCATCAACTGAAGCTTTGAAGTGTCTGCTATAAACTCACCTTTTGCTTAGAATCTGTTATTACTTTGTTTATTTGTTAAAGAAATATTAATTGAATTGCTCACTCCCATTCTGTCTCCTTTTCTACTTCTACCTCAAGTATATTTCACAATTCTACTACTAAGATCTGTGGTTAGGCTGTTTTTTAAATAACACTAGGGCTGCACGATTAATCACAATCGAAATGTCGCCGTGTGCGATTACATAACCGCAAAAATGTGCCATTTAATAAAACAGTAAACGTGTATGAGATGCTCTCTTTTCAGTGTGCGCTGCAGTCTGCTAGTTATCTCCACCCACACTGGGCTCTTGCATGTGCCCCTAAAAACAGATAAGCCTATACGTACAATGTGAAAAATGATTTTTGAGCAGTCCTCAAGTAACTTTTAAGACAATATCCTACCATAACCCCCTACCCACCCCGATGCTAATCGTTCAAAACATAGTCAGACTCGCCACCAGAGCACTGAGAGAAATGCCAGGGCTTTGGTTGCTCTGTGGCCGAGACAGAGAGGCGTTGTTAGCAGCTGAAGTGGTCAGACAGAAGAAAACTGTGGGAGAAGATAAGGAAGGTTTGTGTTTGGCCCGCTGCCATTTAACATGAGTTGTAGCGATGCCTTTTGGTATTCAACATGTTCAACTTTTCCTGCACAAGGATTTAATGAATAAAAACAACCCACAGAAATCGCACAGCTGTAACTGGATTTAATAATCAAATAGTGGTAAAATAGTGTATTATTATATGAAATTCTAATCGAATTGAATCGCAATCACAATATTGTCCACAATTAGGGCTGGGTATCATTCAAAGATTTTCGATATCGATACCGATACCGATACCTCAACTTAGATACTTTTTTCGATACCATGTGATGTATATTTTCTCAACAAACGGAGAACCATTGTTGTTTGTAGAAAGTAACTTAATCATTATTATCATTAATAGTCTTTGAAAAAGCTACTGCTCGTCAAAACCAAGACATATTTTCAATGTAACATCGGCCTATATTGTGTTTTTGTTGTTTTTATTCCTCTTTTTTTAGCTACTCTGTCAATAAAAGAGCTTTGATTTGATTCAGAAAACAGCGACGCTGCCACTAAGCTACTGAGAAATGTCGTTAAACTATTAACGGTGCTACTTGTAACGACGCTGCTGCCACGCTCCTCGTACGGTGTGCGTGTTGAAGCAGGTTCGGTGGCAGCAGAGCGCTGAGACGATGACTGCACCGGCTCTGTCTTGTTGCAGCAAAGACTGAGCGACTTTCTGCTCTTAAGTTTATTCCACGCACAGTCAAAGGCTTCACCAGGTTTGTCGTGTCGCCGCTCTGGCCAGCAATTATCTTATGTCGCAAATATTGCATCGCGCGCTTTTGCATCAAACCACACTTTTGATTTTCTCCACGTATTTTACATCCACGACCCACGTCTCTGTGCATTAACAGGCGTGAGCTATTGTTTACATCACCACAACCAATTACAATCACTTTTAGATGTGGGCACATCAAGAATGCTGCATGCTTATTGGCTCATTGGCGTTAACAAGAACCTTT
>JAPMOB010206786.1:0-11427 GCA_029875015.1 Lepomis gibbosus | reverse complement strand
TGTGCTCACAAAAGTGAAACTGCGCGCGTACGAATGTCTCTCTGTGCTCTCAGGAATGTGACACACAAATTACGCCATATTCCACCCCCTCTTGAGTCTGGGAGAGCACGGCGCCTAATGCCGGAGGCGTCGCAGTTGACCATGGTGGGCGCGGTCAAGCAAAAATGGGTCAGTTTCGGTGGGAACGTGAGCTGCTGTTTGATGACGCGCACAGCTTTGAGGCAGGCTGGGGTCCAGTCCCACGTAACATCCTTCCTGAGCAGCTGGCGCAGGGGGGCCATTGTTTCAGAACAGTGTGGCATGAATCTGAGGTAGTAGGCGGCCATCCGCAGGAAGGAAGACAGCTGGGATGGTGACTGCGGGTCTGGCAGGGACAGAAAGACCTCAGTGTGGGACATAATCGGGGCGATGTCCTTCTTTGAGAGCCTGAAGCCCAGGAACTCAACCTCCTCAACCCCGAACATGCATTTCTCAGAGTTCAGTGTGACCCCATGCTGTTCGAAACGCTGGAAGACCTGCTCAAGGCGATCGTCATGCAGTGCGGTGGAGGGCGCATGCACCACCACGTCATCCAAGTAGATGGAGACACCCTGGATACCAGCCAGTATGAGTGACATTATCTTCTGAAAACAACTCGGGGCTGACGAAAGTCCAAATGCCATGCGCTTAAATCTGAAAACCCCCACGTGTGTGACAAACGCTGTCCATGCTAGCCGGTGCCAGAGGGACCTGCAGGTAGCCGTTACGTAAGTTCATCTTTCTGAAAACAGTGGAGCCATGGAAATGGCTAGTGAGCTCCTCAGCCGTTGGTAGGGGGTACTTATCAGGAATGATGGCTTTGTTTACATCTGTGAGGTCGACACAAAGTCGCAGTCCACCTGTGGCCACACGGCATGTGCAGAGTTTGAACGAAGGCTGTGAGGTATGTACAGTATTTATGGGAACAGCAGTTACGGCAACGTTTTCCATGGGCAGGACATGACTGATCTCTAGTTGCATGTTTAGGGGAGCCACAGTTGCTACAGCTCTCGTGCCCACTCTCCCTGGGCCACCTGTCCACCTGCCCTCTTTCATTTTCTAACTCTAATTACTCCTAAACATATTTGTAGTCATCCAAATATCCACAAACTATACACACATTGTGTCTGGAGCAGTTGCATACTTTTCTTATCAAGTAATAAACCTTGATCAGAATCTTTGTTTTTAGAGTGAGGAAAAACAAATGGACATAATAAAATTGAAGATGCTTCTCTCTGAGGCAATTTGTGTGAGACAGAGTTAAGAGGATGAAATATTTGCTGCTAAATTCACAAAAAATAATGTCTCATTTAGTTTACTCACACACTCATTTGGCATTGACAAGCCTTTATTCATTATCCAGTTTCACGTCATACCTGTGTGGGGGTGCAGGCATCTCCCAAAACTCCCCTGTCTAACCTGTGCGCATGTACATCTGATGAGAACAAGGTCATAACTTACTCAATAACAATGGATAAAACTATACCAGCATTTGGCAACAACAGCCATTTCAACATAAATACCTGTAAGCAAAATAATTTTCAAAATAAAATCAACTGTCTCTGTATGTTTTGTACAATAAGGTACATTGGAGCCTGGAGCTGGTAAACTGAAGACAGAAGAGGTGCTGTTGAAGGTCGGTTGAAAAATGCAATATGCATTATTTCACTTCAGTCTAAAAACATCTGTCAAGTGCTCATGTATACTTGTAATTCATTTGTAACTAGTATAAAGCAGTAGGAGTTTTTTTAAATCTTCATGCGGGTTAAATTAAATTTTCATCCATATTGGATCACAAAGTTCTGCATAATTCAGAATGCTGTAAAACCGAGAACACACACTTTTAATAAATAAAAAAGTTTGAAAGACTGTTGAACCAATATAGTGCTGCATATAAACTGCAGAAATGTCCTAAATATCTGTAGATATGTTAGAAGTATAGATTAATGTGATGCATTGCTTCTAAAGCCCACAATTTGTGAACCGGTTCCCCATTAACACTTCCAGTGTAGCATCAGAAGCACCTCAGAAATCACAAATGCAAGATATGCACTTCTTAAAGATCTGTGCTTATTGTATAGAGTGATACTGTGTTGAATATTTATGTGATGGAAGAAGATGAAAACAACGGACAGTGGGAGGGAAATAGACAACAGGCTAAAAGCACTGAAAAGAAAAGTGCTGTGACTTCAACAGATGTCCTTCTGCAGTGCAGTTTAGGTCCAGAGAAATATCTTAACAGGCAAAGACATCTGTTTAGACAAACCTGATCGACGTCTAATCAAAGCTACACTAATCAACCTCACATGTAGTCAGCTCCAAATGGCAGCAAGATTTACAGTAAATGTCTTAAAAACCTATTTTCAAGACATCTTTTCACATTTTGCAATCTTGCTTCTGTTACCATTAGTCTGAATTTGTTAGGAAAAATGACAACACTCGACAAACAAACTGAGATGTGTGGGATCTACATGCAGCTTCACTTTGTGTTTTAGGCTGGAAATGAGTGAATGCTTTAAAAACATTTTGACTACACACAGAGGAATATGCTGTATCTGGTTTTGACAGATCAATTCTTTGTTGGTTTTGGTCTTCGCTTGGCATCTGTTGACAATAAGAAAAATATAAATGTCCTTATTCTTAAGCTGACAAACTGATCAAAATCAAATAAAAGCAGCAAGGACAAGAAGAGATATGTATCCCACATCATCTTTCTAAAGGCTGAGACAGTTGCACAACTTATTTCTAGGGACACAAGTTAAAATGAGTCAGTTGTACACTTCCTAATGCTACAACTGGTACAACAGCCAACAGTGGTCTGCATAATGGCTACGATGTAACATATAAAGCTAAATCTTTACTCTTTCTGGCTGTGAAGTAACCGTGAAAAGTGTGTGATTCTAGTATTACTGGAGGAGACGGGGAACCGCTATAAAACAATCTACAGTAGCACTGGCACTTGGACATTACTTTTCTTAACAGTGGCACAAAACAAAGGGCTGTTGCTCCAGTTTGTGTTGGTATTTTTGTTTGTGTGGTGATATCAGTCTTTTTGTTTCCTCCAGATTGTGATGTCCACTTAGGTTTCAACCTTCCCGTATGTGCCCTCTGGAGGGCGATATTGTTTGGGGAAGGCCTTGAGCTGGAGAGAGTTAAAGGCATATTTACGACATCCCACATTCTTCATGGTGTTCTCTCTCCTGCAGCCCTCACTGTGGAGAAACAGAAGCCATGCATCATTTATTTTACCTTTCTTATGAGCTTTTGGTGCAGGGGTAATAACGTGAGATTTATGACTTTCATCATCAGCTGACCTGCGCATGCAGTCTAATGCCTGGTAGAAGACCTGTGGGGCGAGGGCGTGCTCCTGCTGCAGGATATGACACTGCTCCAGAGTCAGAGACATGGCTGTGCGGTCCTTGGCACTCTTACAGCTGGTGAAACGCACTCCATTCAGTCTGCGACATGCCTTTTAGAGTTTGGAGAAAGAGATTAGGGGAAAAAGATGGAGCTTTTAAAGTTGGGGCTGCATAGAAAAGACAAGAGAAGCAAGTCTACCTCGGCTGCTTGCCACAGGATCTCCACATTCTTGCTTTTCTTGGCGTTCACATTCTGGCTCAGCAGTTTAAGCAGCTCGGGCAGACTGATGGTACTGCGGGAGCGGGGCAAGCCTGAGGAGAGAACCATTTAGGAACGATGAGCTGAGTTAAATATGGAAACAAAAAGATACACATTTACCCTTCTGATAACAGTATTTTGTATCTGTATGCATGTAAACTCACAGTCTTCTGGAAGGACCTCTTTAAATTGGTCATAGTATGAACTAAGGCGAGTCATGCTCTCTGTGTTGATCACCTCCTGCAGTGTCGTATCTCCAAACCTGAATAAGATATTAGTGAGTTTAAATCTTCATGACTATCACTGTAATGTCCTGCTGTAATAATGTAATTTAAAAATGAGCATACATGCTTTTAATATATTACATTCACAACCCAGTTTAACTAGGGTTTGGTATCTTGCTCAGGGGATCTTTAACAGTGGTTTGCATCTGTCTATATACAGATATATATAGAAGACCCCATAGAAGATCTCAGAAACAACTCCAAAAAACACATCTATGAATAAAGCTTGAATAAATGCACTATGCCAAATTTGTTCAACCCAATTATTAAAGTTATTTCTAGAAAATTGCCTTTCCCTGTTTTATTTGGTAAAAGCACTTTGTTGTATTTAATTGCAATTTGAAATATTTCATTTGAAAAGTACCACAAAATGTACCACAATGTCTTAAAAATGGACCTATCCAGCAAAATTGACATTTTCCTCTGGGGTGCCCTTTCTCCTCTCTATTTATCGCTGTTCTCCAGCCTTTAACCTTTCCTGCCCTCACATCTCAGTCACTCACTTCTCAGCCAGCGTCTGCTGTTCGTTGATCCCCACATTGAACAGGACGGGCTGCACGCGCAGCAGCATGCCATTCTGGATCTCTCGTGGCAGCGTGTCAAACATTACCCCAGGCATTGGGACCCTGACATTAAAGCCGTTCCTGTTCCCTGTGATCACCGGTAACATGTCTGGGGCGAAACCCGAAGTTGCTTGGGTAACTTTAAAGGTGACATTTCTCAGGTCCATCACTCCGACGCTCATATCCTCCAACATGGCCAGCTCCTCACCTTTAAGAAACGAGGAGATATCACTGAGGTTTATGGCGATAATAATACACACAACCCAAATTATATCCTCTAAAAAAGTAACAGAAATAACGCCCCAACCAGGGACATTATGGTCCTACATGTCTGCTTGTTTGACTTTGAATAAACAGGATATCTCAAAAACTACTGACCAGATTCAGGTGGTAAAAAGTTTTAATGCAGATAGCAGCAATTTACGGATATCTAGAGATAAATCTTTAACAAATTTGGTAAAAAAAATATTTCTATTTGCCCCAAAATGTTTGTAATTTGTTTTATCATTGGTTACCAAATCTTTTGGGAAGCATGGTCTATTTCCAATGAACTGCCTTAACTTCTAAATGGATAATGCAACTGAAATCAGATTTGGACAGCACAATTCAGTTTTGATGCATTTTTATGTATGGACCAGCAATATGATGCCTTTAAATTACTACAGTGTTGTGTCATGATTAAAATTTTGCTTAAAAAGTTCCCTATATTCTCAGGTTTTATGATTAAACCTTTAGGACAGGTTTTAGAATAAATCAAATTCTAGCACACTTTCACAACAACACTTTTTGTAAGATTTTACAGGCTTAGTGAAGGTGTGTATCTTAGGGCTTTCTATTATCTGTGTGATGATACATTTCTAAACAAGTATGTGGACACAAACACTCCTACACATCCTCACACACAGGTTACCATAGGTGCTGAGCAGGCCCTCGTACTGCACCAGTAAGCCAATGGTGTGTAGCTGCCTGAGGAAGCCTGAGTCACAGAGACAGTTCCTCAGTTTGATAATGAAGCCGCAGATCAGCGCTGTCAGCTGTAAGCAGCACAACTCATATCAATACACAGGTAAATGGTCATGTTTTTAATGTATATTATGCAAACTGTGTAAACAAGTAATTCTCCAAAACCACAGATGCGTGAAAGACAGAATAATCAGAAGGGGGAGGTAGAAGTTGACGGACCGTCTGGCAGAAGACGACATCGCGGCGGTACTGAAGGGTGAGGCTCATTGCGATGGTTGGGGCGCTGTCCTGCATCAGCAGAAACACCATGGCCTTCTTGGCTTTGTCGCTCATCAGAGACACACAATCCGTCAGTGTGGTGAGGAGAGGGTATAGCGCTTCACTCCATTCACCTGTGGACACAGCAGATGGGTCAAACCCATGTTCACACACACACACAGGGTGCATGCAGATACTGTACATAAAAATACTTCTCTACATCTGTATATAAGTACTGATTAACTGATCACATTATATTTAACCCACACAGGGCATGATTGATACAATATACTTAGCAGAAAACTGCCATAATGTCCCTATATTGTTAATGTATGTACACTATGTCATGTGTACTTTACTGGTCAGAACAGAGTCTCTCAACCTTTTCAGTCCTGTGAACCCATTTTCATCAGTTAGGCAGCTGTTACATTGACATTTGTATTTGCTTTTAAAGGAATGGAGGGGCAGCCAGGTGGATCATATAGAAATGATGCTCTATTTCAAACATTTTAATGTGTGTGTGTGTGTGTGTGTGTTTGAAGAAATATAAGAAACAAATATCTATATGTTAGTCCTATAAATTGTCTCTAAATTGCAGGTAAATTGACTACATATCAAGCATCTCCACATGGACTTGGTTGAGAAACTCTTTGGATTTGGTGAGCCCTGTTTCTTCATTTTGGTCAATAAATTCAACTCTTAAATTCACAATCTTGAATTCTCATACAATACAGCTGGTCCTATACTCAAAAATGTCTCTATACTGTAAACAACTTCCAGGACATACAGAATGATTTGTTAAGGCAGTGGTTCTCAAACTGGCACGCGGGTCTGCGAGGGGCTTATAGCCACTTTAGGGGGGTTGTAGATGTTGAGTGGACCTAAAGTTGCATATGATTGTATATGATTTTTGTTGTGACCTAAACAAAACATGAACATTTTTTGGCCTCTGAAGGGGGCATGACAGAAAATGTTTGAGAACCACTGTGTTAAGGGAATATTGCTCTCACCTGGGGACGTCTTTTCTACCACTGGGCTGGTATCTATGAGTGAAAGAAAGTAAAGTCTGTTAAGATAATGACAGAATTCCACTTGCACTCAACATCATAGTTCAGATGTTAAACATCCAGCAACACTGGAGCAGTTAACATGACTATGAGAATGAACCTACAGATGTGGTCAACAGGATGTGAAAGGCATGCAGGAGTCTGGTGAGAGAACAATGATGATGGTTGATAATTTTGTGGTGGATACGAGGATGGTGATAACAGAGAATGAAGTGATGGTTGCAGTGATGATGATGATGATGATGATGATGATGATGAAGGTGGTCGTAGTAAATCCATGTCTTTATGCTCAGGATGTAGCCAGAAATCTTCTTGGTTACTATGGCACCTCATGAGAGTGGCACATTCACATTAACCCTTTGATCTTTGTATGATTGGGCCGCATTCATGCACCATAGAAAAATGTTTGAGTGTGTATACCTTTCTTAGTGTTACCCGGTTCCTCTGTGGCGAGCAGAAAGACATCCTCTGAGCTACTGTCGCTCTGGATTTTGTCTCGCTGCAGCAGCCTGTCCACCCTTTGGATCACGCAATCCAGGCTCTTATCAACATTTAGCCAAACCTTCCCCTGCACACAAAAACACACATTGCAAACGGAGTTACCACAAAAAAAAACATCAACACAGACATCAAAAAGGCGGATGGGCACCTCTCTTACCCACTCCTCCTCGTGCAAATCTGCCTGCATGGAGACGCGCTTGTTTTTACTGCCCTCGCTGGCCTCCGGAGGAGCTGCATGGTGAGAAGGCGAGGTGGCAGCACGAGATGGGGAAGTCGGGTGGCGGGAGGGGGAGCGTGAGGGGGAACGAGAGGAGGGCGAGAGGGAGGAGGCGGACGGGGATGGGGTCCCTTGCTGAGTGAACTCTGGGCGAGCAGCTGCCAGGGCAAGGATGGCTGAGGACAGCAGCTTGGAGTCGCACGCAGTCACCAACTGACGAGTCTGCAGGAGGTGAGGACAGAGAGAAACAGGTGAGGGTGGAAAACATTTAGTTTTACTGGGGGCATTTGATTATCAGTTACTTGGGGCAAAGCAAGTCAAGTTGATCAAGTTCATAAACCATGACATTACAAATGGCTTGTAAAGTTTGAAGTTTATTTTTAGACAGTGTTTTTTTTTTTAACTTTTCCCCCTTTTATTTAGTTAGACAAAATGTTTTTTAGGATAAAACAACTGGTCATGTTGTCTTGTCTATATTATAATACATTTAGATAAAACTGTATGTGTAATGTAACTATATATTTCACTGCTCAACAAAGATGTCAGCAACTAATGTGATTAACACTTTTATCAATGGGACCAAAAAGCAATTTAAATTAAATTAAATTATTGATCTTTGTATGTCAGTGTTTCTGTGACTCAGAGGTTTGCTGACGATTCTGTCGGGAAGTCAGTCAGAACATATTGTTATATCTGTTGTATAGTATCCTAAAGTACCTTTTTACTGCACACGCCTGCCATAATTGAATTTAAAGTTTTTTTTATCTCGCATGAACTGATCATTTCGATCCAGGCAACACAAGTTGAGATAAAATGTTGAGGTTGAGAAAGCCAGAAAGAGTGGGAAAGTGACAGAGATTAAACAGAGAAGAGACTATAACACAGCATTTGACTGAGACCCTGCAGTGCGTCCATACCTTCTCTGTCAGGATGGCCAGGGTTCTCTCCAGAGCGTTGGCTGAGCGCTCCTTGGCGGCTCGAGAGAGACGTTCAGTGTAGTAACACACTTGTGTCTTCAGAGTGTTAATGTGACCAATCAGCTCCTTCGCTTTCACAACATCCTGAGGCTGGTATGCCATTCCTTTAGAGCCAGAGCCAGCAGAGCTTTGAGTGTACATTCATGTGAGAGAGACAGAGACATAAAAGAGACAATAAATTGTGGAACAAGTATGGTTAAATACAGCAATAAAAAAAACACACACACAGAACCTATAATACCCTCCATGTAATCTCACCTTTCCTCCTCATAAGTGCTGATTGAGTTAGGCAAAAAAAATCAACACAAAGGATGAATTAATCACTAGTAAAATTAAATGCCACCATGAAACTCATTGCACATGAACCCTGTATCTCTGCTTTGCGCTACTCACTGTTTCCTGGCTTCTTCAAGCTTGTGCAGCAGCTTTCTGAGGCCACAGCCTTTAAAGCCTTGATGATGAGCTGCCGGAGCACCAATAGTAACAACATCGTATGTCCAGTCTGATTGGAGGAAAGTAACAAAGAGGAGGAAGATACTGAATAACTCATATTTTCAAAACGTCAGACGCACATATGCATGCAGCACATGCAAACATACAGCGTGCGCACAACTACCTACCATAGCCAGACTCTCCCTGTACTCTCATCCTCTGGATGTGCAGGTTAGTAGGAATAAACTCCAACTTTCTCTCAGCTTTCAAGGTACTAGACTTAAATGAAGGACCTTGGAGGGGCAGAAAGGAGGAAAGACATTCTCTGTAACTGTACACATTAGGGTATGGAAGTCCTAATGTTATATTATACATTAAAATCTAAATATATAAAATGTAGCACTGGTTATTATCCAACAGTAAAAAAAAGTTTTACTTAAAGGGGTACTCAACGATTTAGTGTTGCATTTTCATTAGAAACATTGTACACTAACATTGTTGAAACTGCGAGAGACATATACTTTAAAAATGACGCAGCAGAGGCCGAGATACCCAAGTTTTAGTGCCTAATAGGGGTCAAACTCCAAAAACATTGGATCCTACACATACCCATATATTTTTTGTGTCTTCCTGTCTTTATATACTGCTTCCAGCCCCCAGTTTGTGAAGTTTGCTTTGTCGAATCTGAGCCCAAGTTAAGATAGTCTGGTGATTTTCTTGGAGTTGATGAAGCTCCTCAAAACCCAAAGAACTGTCTTCACAGCCTGTGTCACACTCTTTGTGACTAATAACATACAATGCCTTTCATAGTTTGGGGTTGATATGTTATAAAAAGCTACTGGTTCTAACCTTTATATTCGTGCAGGTCACTTATGGTCTCCTGGTAGGTGAGGATGATAGTTTGATAGTGAGTGATGATCTGCCTCCTGAGATTTTCCCAACATGGAGACAGCTCACCCAGTTCTTCCAGCTCACACACCCTTCACATCATACAAACGCATTTATGATCAAGACATCCAGCTGATGCACTGGTGAGCTCACAGCTTGCAGTTAGCACAGCTTGTTCAATGAAGGTACAGCAGAACTGCTCAAATTACCCACATTACCAGCAACCATTATTAAGAATGGCAACTGTGGGAGTCGTTACGATAATGTCTGCATGTAATATAAAATAGTCTCAATACATAAAGAGTATACAGTGCATGTTGTATCCCTAGAAGTACACACAAATTTCAGTTTAATATCTCCAAAGATGACGTGAAAAATTATTCATTTCTTTTTCTTCTTGAGAGACACTGGTCACTAGTCATACATCTTCAGGCTGAAAACATTTAAAATGAAAATATCTGAGAGAGGGACTTCCATCGCTCTTTGGTTAAACTGACGTTTTCCAGACGTTACCTGACGGCATCTTCCTCCAGCAGCAGTTTGACAAACTGTCGAGGAATATGTAGGGAGAGTGCACTCTCCGCCATCTGCTCCAGGATCCGCAGGTGGTTGCCGTCCGTGGTGGGGAACCGGTACGTTCGTGACATGACGCCCCCGAACACTGAAGCAGACCCAAACATACTATCACCATGGCGTGACTAGCAATCCAGATGTCACCTGTTTACTAAACTCTCACACAGTCATACAGGCGGCTGATATTTAGATCACAGAGACACACTCACCAGCCTTTAGCAGTGGGTCTTTACACAGAGATGAAGACTTGGATTTAATGCCCATGGATTCAGTCAGGCTTTCATCAACAGCAAGAACCATCTGACACAAACATACACGAAAAAAATCACAGTAATGTTTACCTAAAGGAATCTATGTGACCTTCATGTTTCTAACTTTCTCTTTCATTGATCTAATAATATACTTGCAATAGACAGATAACACTTTGTCAGAGATACCTAAAAAATATAAGATTAAATGTGTTTTCTAGAACTACAACTTTTTTGTATTTTTTATCTTTCATTTAGACTGACACTAAAGATTTAGTTCAACACTTCACTTAAATTAGTTAATTAATTCTGAGATGCTTGATAAATACGGGCCCTGATCTTTTACTTAAGTAAAAGTAGCATTACCACAGTGTAAAAATACTCTGTTAGGTACTGGCATTATAACGTACTGGAAGTTCCAAAAGTAAAATTACTCATTATATACAATAGCTAGCTAGGGTTGCTGCATTATAAATAGTAAAGGCGGGACTAATTTCAACTACTTTATATGCCACCAAGTAACTTCATCCATAATAACAAGTCTAATAATACATCATAATTTATTAGTTGATTTATGTTTTGTTTTAATAATCTGAATCTGCAAAGTAACTTGTAACTAATGGTGTTAAATATTTTGTAGATGAGTAAAACATAAAAAGATCTGCCTATGAATTATAGTGGAGTAGAAGTATAAATTGGCTTGAAACTGAAAACCTAAATATATATATCTATATATATCTATATCTATATATATCTATATATATCTATATCTATATATATATATATATCTATATATATCTATATATATATCTATATATCT
>JAPMOB010206781.1:24456-48516 GCA_029875015.1 Lepomis gibbosus | reverse complement strand
TAGATAGATAGATAGATAGATAGATAGATAGATAGATAGATAGATAGATAGATAGATAGATAGATAGATAGATAGATTGGAGACATGAAAGTTGTTACTGTCATGTACAAGCATCTGTTAGTGTTGAATATTCATGATTAATGACAGCCTGAAGGTGCATGCACAGAAATACATGCTGAAGCAGTGGCAGTGTATGCATCGCAGTGTCATGCCTATTACTCATGTGGTGGATCTACCTGCTGAGGGGACTCCCTGCCAGCTGGCCTCTCTCTTTGGATCAGCCCATTCTTCTTCTTCCATGTCCCATTGACATCCTTCTCTTTCTCAGCCTACAGAAAAATAAAAAAATATTTAAAATTGCTGTCATTGAGGATTCACTACATTCCAGGTGTGGACACTGGAAAGTTTGAAAATGTTCAAAACAAGTGTTATTTACAGAAGCCCACAGGGGCAAGTGAGAGAGAAAAAAATCTGGTGCTTAATTTTCTATTTCTGATTTAAATTGTTTCCCCTCCTGTGTTTATGACTTGAAGTTTCCATGAAACTGAAAGCAGAGTGATATTTGAGTCCGCATTTTTCCTGTAAAACAGAAGCTAGATAATGACTTGTCACAGATACTGTCACAGATTGGTGTTTACAGTAGCCAGTATCGCTGAATGTGTGTTATGCTAACAAACACTGCCATGCGGACTCTGTGCAGACTGAGAGCTCCCAATGAGTGAACAAAGCTCCTGAGCTGCTCCGAGCTCCCAGTTCGGGCAGAGTCAGCTAATATGACCACTAGCTGCACAGGCTAACTGAATAGCATCAGTTGGTGGTTACTTTCGTAACAAGTAAAGTAACAAGTAACAAGTAAGCCATATGTCCATCAGGAAACTTTAGAAATCACCGAAGCTAAAGCAGAGCAGTCAGATGATATCAAAGGGAAAACCATAAAATAAATTTTTACCCAAATCAGTGAATATTGTTGTGTTTTTGTCTTGTTTGTCAGAACCAAAACTCATCTTAAAAACTGAGAAAGCGTCATCAACATTTTCTGTTGTTAAGAATACCTACAAAATGACTTTTTGATCATTGTTTGGCCACATACTCGTATATAAATGTCATATAGTGCAAAACACTATCACTGGGGCAGTGATTTTTTTGTAATATTCAAGTGCAGCACTTCTCAATATTCTAAATTGGACTAAAAGTATTAATGTTTTCTTCCAGGTGAAGTGCAAATTAAAATAATTCTTTAGCCAAAAGAAAGACAGTAATGTTACGTAACTTGGTAACACACAATACAGTATATGTACCTGGTGTACCTGGTGTACCTGGTGTACCTGGAGTTCATCAAAACCCCCCTGGAAGTCTGTTTTCACAGACTAAAAGTTTAAGGAACCTAAAAAGATTATCATGCCAAAACCTTTTTTTCCCCTGTTCAAATAACAATTTAGATCAGATTTAGAAATAGGATGACCAGATTTTTTCCCCACACTTGCTTCTCAGGGCTTCCTTAGAATTAGCAAAGTCTGGAGCACTGAGCCTTTAGATTTTTGCGTGTGGCTTTAGATCATTTAATAATGACAATGTTGACTTAATTATTTGGAGATATTGTGGTGTATCACCACCTGCTATAATAACCATAAGTTAAAAAGATATTGATTAAAATAAATACATTTTTGCTTTAATTGTCTTTTCTACCAGTTACAGACAGACAGACTCAAACTAAATATTCAGTCAGAGAAAGAGGTGCCTGTCTCAACATCTTGCAGAGATAATAGTGAGGAGGAACTAGAACAAAGATGCCAGTGTTGTCTTGTGGACGGGGCCGAGCCTTTCATTTCTCCACCACTTAACCTACAGAGGACATGCTGTTGCGAAATGGCTAGCTAATAGGTGGATGTGAATTCCAGCAGGTGGGAAGGAAGGACAGCCATCTTTATGTTTTAACAACACTGCAGCCTCCTTCTCTGAAAGCTCAGAATAACAATGCTCTATGTGCTTTGAATTTTACAGTGCCAGTGTTTGACCACACCGGTGGACAATGGTTACCTGCTTCTTATAGCTGAAATTGCAGCCATGTTAGTTTTGTTGGGAGAAGCACAAAGGGTTTCCTTTGTTTTGTTACCTTGAGGAGTATGACCTCCTCACAGACTGCCTGAATTAATGCAAACATGTAAAAATGACTTAAAGACTTTTGAAAGAAATACTGTATATGTCAGTATATTGTCAAACATTTAACTATGTGATTTGGATGTAAAATGCATTGTGAAGGACTCGATTGATTGGATTAGCTCCCTATTTCTGACAGAAACATGAAAGTTGCGCTTGAAGGTCACAACACAAAGACCCTCTCATGCAGCTCACCGGGCTGAATTATGTTCACTTTGAAGAGACCATTGTGGAGATGAAATCCAATGATGCAGGTGTAGGAACTTCTATATGTAGCAACTGTGTCCTTTGTGTCATGGTGCAGATGTATTACTTCTCAATGAGGCCATAGTGACTGGCTGGATTGTGTCCATGATGTGTCAAGTTGCAGGACACACCCTTTTTTCAAATAGTATGTCAAATAACCACTTTAACCAGCGAACATACTGAAACAAAACACCTCATCACAAAAAAACAAGCTCAAAAAGATGCAACTGACCAACATTTAACATTCCCTACAGATTACATCTTGAGAAAAGATTAGGCAGCTTCAGTGAAAATTTGTAAATACACATTTACTAAAAAAGGACATGGATGTTTACATTAATTCAGGCAGTCGGTGAGGAGGTCATACTCCTCATGTCTTCACAAGTGCAGAAAAAACCTGCTCAACACTGTGTCACATGTGAACACTGTGCTGGTTGATGCAACAACAGAGTTATGTGTCACAACAGTGCCTGCACAGAGCTCTGAATACATAATGAGCAGATGAAGAGGACATGGAGAGGTGAGTTTTTAACCTCTTTGACCCTGATGTTCCCCTTCAGTTTACCCTGAAGTTGCTTAAAAGTTGTGTTTGTACTACAGTTTCACATCCAAATCATTTATCCACTTGTGTTAACATTTGCTTGAACTTATATTAAGTTAATATTTTGAGTAAATTTTCAGGTCTGCACCATTATGTTTAATTAGATGTTATCCTGTGCATCACTTCATTCATATTTTCATGTGATTCTGCCTGACATATTATGTGTTTTTGGTAACTTATTGATAGCTCATAGCAATAGTTGATGCCACTCTCCTCTGTGTAGGTTAAATGTGATGCTACAGCCGGTTAGCTAAATTTAGCTGAAAGCTGAAACAGCCTGGCTCTGTCCAAAGGTAACAAACTCAGCCTACGAGCACCTCCAGAGTGCATTAATTACACATAGTCCCTGGCCATAAAACAACAAATGTTATAAAATGTAATTAGTACTTAACTTCAAAAGTGCTGGGGGATAGACTTTGTTTCCAGTCTTCATGCTAAGCTAAGCTAACCAGCTGCTGGCTGGGGCATCATATTTATTTTATATTTCTAAAATGTTATTATTCCTCTGCTCTTTATTTCTGACTATTTCGTTTTCATTTTTTATGTAGGCTACTAAGTTATTTACTCTATACATTTCCTCTATAAAAACCACCACTCTGCTCTCAGAGCTGCTGATGTCTGTCCAGGAACAGTGAGCTATATAGTTGCAGGGGTGCAGAGTTGCTTCATCACTGAACACACACCAGAGTCACTACCAAGCACGTGTGTTGCTCTCTATTTTGAGTTCATTCTTGACCAGACTGTCCCATGTAATCCATTCCAGAAGTCTAAGAGAAGCACCTCCAGAGATTATGAGAGCATGCTATCAGAGGGGTGTGTGGAGGCGTGGTGACTAGATGAACCATACACCTTGGCCAAGGTTCACGGAAAACATACTACCATTTTTCTGCACTTTGAGCACATTTAAAATAACTTAACAACCTCCTCAGTGCCAACAACAAGAAAAAGCACACTCAGTTCTCACACTCTCACTGTCAAAGTCTGGCATCAGGTTCTGGACTACATATCCTGAACACAAACAAAGGCAGGGGCAGAGCCACCTACAGCAAACACCCACACAGCCTGCAGCGTGTAGTCATAATTCACACAGTCACACTAACGGACATGGATACTGTACAGAGTGTAATTCTGCACCGCAATAAGCAAATCCCATTTTTATGAGCTATGTTTGTTCAGTAACCAGTGTTTGAGTCAATGCTGTTTCAACTAAGCTGTCAGATGTGTCTCGGGTGTCTCAGGTGTCCAGGTTACGTATCAAATATATTGTCTGTTCAGCAAAAGTATTTTAAATATTTTCTATTGTGTGGAAGAGATTTAGAGTACAGAGATGAAGTTGAGCTTTGAAGTAAATCTGAAACAGCTGTGTGTGCATTATCACCGGCACACACCCTTCTGCCATGATTGTGTAACTAGTCCAGATGATAAAAAAACACATAAATCTCAGTTGCTTCATCCGTCTTTCTTTCTAAGTATTTGTATCTTGTGATGAATTTAAGTTGTATTTTGGGGGCTTATCATTCTCCCACATCTCTGTTTTTGAGAGTGCTTTGATGTATGTGGCTGTACATTTGATTCTAGAAAGAGACACACAAAAACTCAGTTGGTTTGTTAAGTCAAATCCAAGAGGGAATTAAAGGTTTAATTTAACTCTATTCATTAAACCTATACCTACCTAAATAGCGCAGTCAAGGAAGGGCGGATGTAGCATGGTCAATTGTACAATTAGCCAGAGGGAGATATCCGACTTACTGTGTCTGAGTTTGCAGTTTGTGGCTCCTTGTTTCCATGATCTCCCGCATGTAGAGTTAACCTGAGGCGTCTGATCCTCCTCTGAGAAAACAAAGAGACAAAAAACAAATAAGTGATATTCTGCACGCAAATTCATTTTTGCATTATGTCATCACAAGAAAATACAGAATTGTTGACATTAAAACGCCACTGAGACAAATCTCACAGACTTCAACAGTCCAACACCATGGGTTTATGTTTTTCTTCAGATACATCTGTCTTAATATTTACACCAAAGTGAGGCTTTGTTTGGTGGTGCAACAAACATTTTTGACAATTAGGTATTTTTGAAGATTTTATTTCAAGATATTAATCCAAAGAAATACTGCAGTTATGAAATCACACTCAGTTTACCAAATTGTAATAGGTTCTTTCTTTATTAGAAAACAATGGGAAAATGTTTAAAGGCCGGTTCAGTACGCAGGCCTGTTTTATCAGAGAGCTGTTCAAATAAACATGACAGCCCTGCCTCCTGCACACTCAGCTCCCATTACATGCTCTTGTAAGTGAACACATCCTATAACAAACATGAACTTTCAGATGATCAGGGGACAGAAAATGTTTTCTGGGACTGAAAACATTTATCTCACTGTATGCAGACAAGAAAAAAAGCGGCTACAGGATTAAAAGCAGCAAGGGACAAACAGAAAAGGGTGGAAGAAAAAAAACACTGGACTGTTTGCAAAACACAAAGGAGAAGGGGAAAAAGAAAATGGGGGAGACAGAGGGAGAGTTTCAGTGTCCTGACTTCTCTGGGACTTCTTACCTCACTTGAAGACTCTGGAGAGTTCTCTGTTGTGGTGGTGGTTCGTCCTGAACCGTAGCGAAGCATGATTCCTCTTCTGTCTACTCCTCGCTTGTCTTCCTCTCCCTCTCCAAACCTCCTCCCACCCTTCCTCTCACTCTCCTTCCTGAGTTCTGCTTAAACTCTCGGAGTGACCATCTGCCCCCGGCTCCAGCCAGGGAAGAGGAGGGGAAATTCCACTCTGTCAAGTCTGGTGGCGGCAGTGGTGGTGGGAGTCCCCGATGGTCCCAAGGTTTCCTCTCAGTCAGTGAAATGATCAGGTGCTCAGCAACACAAACACAACTATGTCATTATCGTAATTCCAGCAAGACTGCTCCTGAATCCACCTGGCTGAGAGGCTTTTTGACTTTCTCTGTGCGTCTCTGCATTCCCATCAGACCTGTCGGGCCACATTTCTACTGCCACCCTGGTCTGTTCCTCCTGCCCTGAGCGCAGGACTTTCACAGGGCGGGTCATCTTACTCTGGCTGGGACAGGTGGAGCACTTTTATCAGGAGTGGCTGATAGGAGGAGCTGGTACCATTCACAATTTGACAGTATCTTCCTGTTATGGCTACACATGCAAAGATCTCATAATAATCCTCTTATAACTGCTGAGTATATTTCTACTACATTACATTGGTCTATTTTACAGGGTTTTTTAAAGAAGTTTTTTGGGTTATTATCAAAAGCTTGGTCACTGTGCAATGGTGGAAAGCACATAAACTCAAGTAGTATCCTTAAATACAAATCTGAAGCACTTCTACTTTACTTGAGTTTTTTCATTTTATTCTACTTTATACTTCTACTCAATCACATATAATGGAACCACCAAACATGAAGTACTTCAAATGAGCATATCATTGAGCATAATGAGTACTTCCTCTTTTGCTACATTAACTATGTTTTATTGCTAGTACTTCTTTTCCTTAAGTAACATTTTAAATTAAAGACTTTAATTTGAATGAAGTAGTTTTGTTTTGGCCTCACTTGACTCCAACGACTGTAACGACAACAGGAGCATTTACAAACCAAGCGTTATCCATCACCTTGATAATGACCCCACAGAAGTCAAACAGCTGGGATTCACTACCAGTCAGTCAGGACTGAAGAAGCCTCTTGGATGACAGGAGGAATGTCTTCGAGTATCTTCAACCAAAGCCAGTTGCCTTTTTAACCCACCTTCTGTGTTTTTTAGTGCAGTATTGGTACTTTTACTTAAGTAAAGGATTTGACCTGGTGATGATTTTAATGAAAACCTCTAGTTCCAATGAAATAAAGGTACGGGAGGGGTCTTGTAGTACATGAGTCACTTTAGCCAATAAATTATTGATATCGTTGACAGCTGATAGTGATGAAAAGGAAGACAACACGGCAAACATTATTTTTTAATGTTATTGTTACCTTCTACCTCACGACTACACCATTATATGGTTTTACACAATGAATTTATGCCCTTCTCTTTATACTTACTCATCCTGTAAAATATTGTCAAGGAACAGACAGACAGGACTGTGGTAGGCTCACAGTCCTGGTATGAATGGCCTGCAGTCACTCCCTTTTAACAGAAACTAGACACACAGAGTCACAGAGGAATGGCAAATCAAATTTAAAGGCTGAAGGAGCCAAGCAAGACCTTGTTCAGCTGTACAGTATTTTTCAACAAAGGTCTGCCATTACGATATAATAATAATAATAATAATAATACATTTTATTTAAGGCGCCTTTCTTGGCACTCAAGGACACCGTACAGAAATGCAAACATTTAAAAGCAGCAAAGCCAAAAAAATTAAAAATAAATAATAATGTTAAAACATATCAGTAAATATGAAAAGACATTTCAGAACAACATAAGAGGCATTTCCAAAGGTCTGAGCAGTTAATTAGTAACCAGACATCAAACAAATGGTGTTTCTTTACTTCTGCAATCAGTGAGCCAGCCATTCAGCAAGGGCTGTGTCCAAATCCAATGTCATGTGGAAATCCGTGTGGAAACGCTCTCGCAAGCATATCGTGTTCACTTCCTGTCGTGATTGTGCTCTAATTGTTGTGATTAGATCTTGATTCATTGTTGGATTAATTCCACGGGGGTTAGTCTCACGAGAACGACTACATTTACATGTTGTACATGTGACTGAAAAAGAACAAAATATAACACTCATTCCAATTGCTCCTTAACAAAGATCCTATATTTTAACTTAAATCATACCAGCAAACAAATAAGCAACACGTAGACAGCAACACAAATTGGAGGTACTTCAATGTTACAATTTTAAGATTTTACATACAAAATATATGAAGAGCTTATAAAACATGGTGCATCGTTAATTAAATCTCATTAGAGCTGAAATGATGAGTCTATTAATAAAGGCTCCAGCTTCTTAAATGTGATGATTTGCTACTTATCTGACAGAAACCGAGAAATTTGAGGGTTTGGAGTACTGATTGAACAAAATAAGCAGTTTGAAGAGTTGGGCTCTGGGAAATAAATAATCAGCAGATTGGTCAATAATGACATCAGTTGCAGTATTGAATAGTACAAACTTAGCTCCACCTCAACCTCAACTACAACAGTAAAATTCTGCTTACATTAATGCATCAGTACTAACTAGGTATGTCATATATAATAGTACAACACTCACAGGGGACATTTATGAATAAATACTTTACTCAAGTTACATTTTCAATGCATAGTTTTAGCTTGTGATGGAGTGTTTATTATTGTGTCCCAGTAATAAGTTGTGTTTATTGTTTGTTGCTCCATGCAGGTGTTTGTCTGCTTCATCACCGCAGCTGTGAAATTCAGATGGACTCGTGTTTTAGTGACTGTCTTGATGGCAAAGCACCATTACAACCGTTGACAGACAAATGTGCCATCTGTGATCTAATCACACTTCACAATGAGGCACTGTTCACAGAAATGTAAGGCAACCTTAAAAAAGAATTGGCAGTACGGACAGCCATGCATTTCCTTTGAGGTTATTCAAAAATAGCAACATTCTTGTGTATATTCAGAGAGATGAGTTAAATTTTAAGGCTAAATGTTTTTACTTGGGCTTCTATGTAAAGAAGAAAGATTTTAGTCACATAGCTCAAAGCTGCAGTACAAACTTCCTCCATTTGCACTGTGTACTCTTTAAAGGATAGGGTCACATTTCAAGTCTGTCTTAAAACAATACTAAACCCCTTAACTATAATGTACATTGAAAGTGCAGTTCTCTCTTGCCCATGCTGGTTGCAAAGACATTTCCTCTTAAGCAATTTTCTACGTTAGTAGTGGGGGACAAACTCCACACTTGTTTTGTATGAAAATTACTTCTAAAGTTCAGCTGTAGCTAATATGAGGCTTCAGCAGTTGTGGTTACAGTAAAGTTACAGTGTGTTTTGTACACAATTCAAACAGTGTTTCTTTGTTGGGCAGTGGTGGATGGATAGTAACCCAAAGAGGCAATCTGGTACTAAAAACGCAGACATTACACAAACTTGATTTGTGTAACTGCTGAAGCCTCAAATTTTTTTGCACAAAATGAGGACTGTGGATTTCCTTTCAATGTACAGAGCCACATTCAGTGTATTAAGATAGACTTGAAAAACTGTAAATCTATCCATGACTTTCTACTGTAACACAATGGTTGAGAGAAATGAGAGGATTTCCAATTGGGAGGCTCAATGTCAAAATAAAAGGAAATGACAAGAGCTTCATAGATCTATGACAGCCCCAATCAATCACTTTTCAGTGATCTAAGTGACCTAATCCACAAAAGGGGAGGGGGCACGCTGGACTGCTTGGCTGCTGATTTTTCATGCTGCTGATGTAAGACATATCACAAGTGGTTGTGCGTGCACACAATAGTAACTGAGGAGAGGTATATCTGTGATATACCAGAGAGGTATATCACAGATATACCTCTCTGGTATATCTGTGATAATGTTGTGTTGAACATTGTTAAGATGCAATAAAAATATAGTGTAGTACGTACTCTGACACTAATCTGATAATCTGTCAGGTCATTTATCTATGGATTGGTTTTCTTGGTATTGTGGAATTGAGAATTTCATTTCTGAGCACAAGCTCCCCTTGTTACTTCATAGAAATGGATTCAGCTGCTTAAAATACATATGAGTCAGGCAACAAAACGATGTGTTGATCATAACAGAGTTGAAATGCATCAATACAATACAGTACTCTAAACACACAAACTCTGAAAGCAGGTTTGTCCTGCTGCGCTGAGGCATTTGCGGCCTGTGGCGTTTAACTTGTTTTAAGGCTTTGTGGGTGTTGATCTACAACTCATCTATCTATATCCAGTAAACCAGCCATGAATCATAATCGCTTACAAAAGTCAAGGTACTCATCATCAAGATGGAAGTGTTTGGTAGTTACGTGGGTTGTTTGAATGGGACTCCTCCCCCCACAACCCCACCCCTCCCTTTATGACCCTTAGGGTCTGCAGAGGTCTGACAGGTCAGCTTGGTGATAAAAACAACCCGCCACTCCCACTTATAAACCATTCATTGTTTGCCGCTTCATTATTAATGTTCATATCTGTAGACAAGCAATGACCCACAGACATAGACATTACCATTGATAGTGACTGTAAATGTACAAATTCACATTATTTGTCTAACCTCAGTTTAGTGATGAAATAATGTTCAGATCTTAATTGTATTAATATTATCTGTTAATTTCTTATTTCACCTTAAAAAAAAAAGAAAATTCACCCTAGAAATCCAAAACCAGGACACCTGGTATATTTACCCTAATTACAGCTAGGGGGCAGCATGGCACTGTGACATTTCCACACTCGTGTTGTTGTTTTTTGTGGAACAACAGTTGTTTCTCCCTGTAAGACTTGTAAAACGTGTGTTTCCTATTTTAAACTGTGAAATAGAGGCCATGGGTAAAGAGCAGTAACGTTTTCAAAACTCTAAATGTACTGCCTCACTTTGCAAATACCCACACTTCTCTACTAAACAAATCAGCTGTCTACCTCTTTATTTCTCAGCAGTCACTCCAACTGAAGTCACTCAAGCACATAAAGGAATCTCAAGAATGACCACCTTGTTAAGCAATACATAACGTTTCCCTCTTAAGCTGTCCAGCCTGCAGGCCCTATTAGTTTACTGCTTGGCTTGGCACAAGAGAGGGGGAGATAATACTGTGGCATTCGAAAGGTTGATTTGTTTGTTCCACACAGAATAGCAACAAATGAAGGTCATGCCCTGCCAACAATAGCCCGTCAGCCAGTAAGACTAAGAAAGACCAGTCTATTTGCCTCCTTGTTCTGCTGTAGTGAGCTGTAGATACGAACCTAATCAAACTTTTCCCACTGGGATGTCTGCAGCACCAGTTTTTTATTTTAAAACAATTAAATTGAAGTATACTGAATGTGGCTTATTTGACACTGATCAACAGAAACACACTCTTTAATATCAAAGTAAAAACAGATCTCTACAGTGTGTGTATAATTAAAGTCAGTCATACACTTTCAACTGTGTACCCAAACTTTACAGCAGGAATCAATCTTTTATTTTTTGACTGAAGGAGGTCAAAGTTTCATTTGTTCCAGAAGGAAAAATACTGACCCGCTGAGCATGAAATTAAGCTGCTATTGACACAGCTGCTTTGACCCCACAGAGATTTTATCGGAGGATGAGTGAAGTCAGTGGTCACTGGATACTAGACTGATCAAATTATCTCAGTCACAACCAGCAGTGGGAAGTACATTTATTTAACTACCGTATGTGCAATTTTGAGGTACCTTACTTGGATATTTCCATTTTCTGCCAAGTTATACTTAAGAAATATTGCACTTTTTTTACTTTTTACTCCAGTTCATTGATCTGAGTGCTTGACACATTTGCATAGTGCAAACACTGTAAAAGTTTTCATCTTCTCAACTAAGTTGTGTGTATTATTGAGTCCTAAAAGTTGTATTTTTAGAACTTCAACCTGTTTAATTTTTTAAACAGTTTTATGATTTTTCTAGAACAAGGTTACATTTTTCTTGATACTAAAGCAGTGATCCCTTATTTTGTCTTCTTTCAAAGTTCTCATAATCTTTTCAAAAAGTTCTTGAAACAATAATGATTTCTGTCAGAAACAGGATAAAATAATCTAACTGGACTGGCAGATTTTTAAACACGTATTTTAAGAAGGAAACACCTCTTCACATCAAAAGTTAACATCAGATCCACTTTGATCATCTTACATTAAAATGCTGCATACATGTTATATAATTATTAATATAAAATTAGAGTTAGATAAATGTGTTATATATTGAAACACTGCAAAGGGCCGTTCTTCATAATGACCACTTTTCCTTTTGATATACTAACTACTGTTTGCTGATATTACTGAAGTACTTTTACTTGAGGAATTTTACTTGTAATGGAGTATTTTCACACTATTCTATTAATGATTTTACTGAAGCAAAGGAAATGAATACTTCATCCAATTTGGTCAAAACTGATTTAAATTTTGTTATCAATGAAATTTTTGCATTTTTGTAAATAGATACCTTTTTGAATGATGGAGTAGATGCAATGTAATTTTAAGAATGTATTTTTATATGTATTAAAATGACTGGAGGAGATTTTTAAATGTTAAAATCAGTTGCCAGTAATTAATCAAAAAGAAAAAGGCATTTAAGAGTATTGTATAACTTTATTTGTCTCAGCAGGATTTATGAACATACAAATGTGTACAGAGAGGTAGTGGCAGAAATTCATCTCAATCCACTCTCCCTCCGCAGGCCTCACACATCAGCCAACAGAGAGTGCAAATCATCACAGTGTAGCAAAAACTTCAACGGTCACTTTACCTGAACTGAAGAAATTTCCTCATTCAGTTCAAGGAAAATTAAAAGATTCCCGCACATGTTCTCTTACAGGCACTACAGGGCCCCATGTACAGGGTGGCACAATAAAAATATGTCTATGAGGTTACACAAAAAGACAAACCATGTTCAGAAGTGTTCATTAAAGTGTTTCCAGTTTAATGTCTTTGGAGATTAAATGGTTTTGATGTGTGGCTTTGTTCAGTGCTGTAACTGCTAGAAGTCTGATTTTGGAAACAATAATCACAGAAAAGACTGAAGAAAAGTTCATTTAGGTATTCCACATGATTGCATGAAACGGCCTTTTCCAGTAGATGCATAAACAATACTGCAATGTCACTAATATTTGGAGTAACTTGTGAAAACAACAATTAATGCCTGTGGGTAATATTTTCATGGATAATTACTTGTCATCAAATTATATAAAACAATATTAAAATGGATGTGTACAAAGTCCCTCATTTTCTGTTTCCTAAAACCCTCACTGGGCCAGGATTTTGTATATTTAATAAAAAAAAAAATAAAAAAAAAATCAATCAATCAATCTATCTCTTGGCACTTCTCACTTCATATATTTGGATTTGATTTTCATTCTTTAAGAAAAAAGGTAAATATATTTTATTTGACTGAGTGGTACAAACATTTATTTTCAGATAATATGTGTAAACATATTTGATAGGCAAAAAAAGGTAAGGAATAATAACTTGTTCACAAAGGCAGTAGGCTACTGGTTGTGTTGTTGTACAGTGCATTAAAGAGTGCGTTTTCAAGTTTACTAATGCTAGGATATTCATTGACAAGCACGTGTAATTCATTTGTTAAAGGAAAATCCACTCAGAAAAGACCTGACAAATTTAGACGAGACTTCATGTGGGAAAGAAAAATGACCAAATTAAACAGTATGTACATTTAATTCCTACAGGACAGGCCAAAATATTATAACTTTTATGATTTCATCCATTAATCTCAGAGCTGCTTAAATAATACTGAGTGAATTTATGGACATTGAGATTGAACCAAGAATTAATATCCAGGAAAATTGAATGTGAACTCTGTAGATGTGTGGATTTTCACAAAAGAACATTTCAAATGATCTCACTTAGCTGGAAAGTCTTGGAGTATTCACATTAGTCTAATATCTACAGGTCTGGCACAGATCGCCGGCCGTTTGGTCCAACAGTCATGCATATAAAGCAGCTTTATTCTTGACCTCAGGGTTCATTTACAGAGTGAAAGTGGACAACATGTTGTCCTGACTTGAGGAGCGCTTGTACCCCGATGACGAGCTGAAGTATGTCTCCCCATCGGTGCTGATGTCATCATCGTCGTCGTCATCCAGATTGTTGAGCAGTGGAGCAGAGGTGCTCTTACGCCTGGATGAAACAGAACAATATTGTAACGAGGACACAGAGCTTAAACCTTTTCTTATTTTAAAGAGATGGTATTATACTTTTTGGCTTTTTCCCCCTCTCCTTTCTTGAGTTAAATACCTTTTTCGTGCATGTAATAGGTTTGCAAAGTGAAAAAGTCCAGCCCAAAGGGAGTTCCCATCTCCCACAGAAAAGCTCTGAACTGCCTGAAAACAGCTCATTTGTAGTCCAGCCGCTTCCCTTTCATCCCCGTGACGTCACAGGGATGAAAGCTAAATGCGCGTCACATAACGCTCGCCAAGCAGCTAGTCCGACACGCCCTCAAAAACACTGGTGGAAAAATACTGAGCTGCAGCACACATCTCCTCTCGCTTCCAAACACTAGCTACCCTCCAGACACTCAATGGTCATAAAGTTGTTATTGAGATGTAGAGACAGAGCTCAGTTAGAACTTTATGGATGAAAAATATTTATGTTAGATTAATAACACCACTCTGAAACTCTTGCTCCAGTCCATGTTGCCAAGCTGGTCGGCAACATGTACTGCTGAACCAAAGCTGCGTTTACCGGCTTCTTAACTATGAACTGCGCTTGTACAACTCCCAACAAAGATCATTAAGAGACAAGATGTATCACTTCACAGCTAAAACGAAGCCTGCAACACAGGGTGAAAAGAGGAGCTGCAGTAATGTGCAGTATGACAAAAAAATATGGTGTTTTTTGAAAATGAAACCATGTAAACCTGTTCTGGTACAACCCCTAAATAAGATTTTGAACCTGAAAATGAGCATAATACCACCTCTTTAAAGCATTGCTCTGTCTGTTACGGATGACAAAAAGGCAACTGGACCTTTACCTGATCTCACTTCGCAGAGCTTTGAGCTGGCTCTGGAGCTGCTCGTTGGCCTCCTGTTGCTCATCCAGGTCTCTCTGCAGCTTCTTCTTGCTGTGCTCCAGTCGGTCAATCTCCTCCTCAGCCTCATCCATCTGCCGCTTCAAGGCCTTCAGACGCAGATTCAACTTCAAGAAGAATCAACACACGCAGGGTTAAAACATCAACAAATATTTTACTATATGGCTGGCAGATGCATGTCAGACTATTAAATTCAGGGTCTGTAGTAAATTGAGTTTAATGAGAGTTAGTCTGAGCAAGAGAGTTTGTATTACATACTTGATCCTTTTGATCTTGCAATGAGTGATGCTCTTCTTCACCTTGCATCATCATCTCTTTTACCTTCCTCTCCAGCCTGCGGTTCACCAGCTGCAGGTTGGCACGCTCCCTGAAACACATGTGAACAGTACATGTGATTCAGCACATCATTCTGACTTGAATAAATCATAGAACTCACAGAATTAAGAGTTGGTCAGATTCTTTACATGGTTTAATTAGCCCGATTTTCCTATGAATAAGAAAAGTCAATGTATAGTCGATCTATGTAATCTAAAATCAGTAAGCTAACTGTGATCTTTACAAAAACGCACCTGTCTCCTATTTAACGTTGTACCCTAAATCCATCAGTGTCTTAAACTTTTGTCTGAAACATAGAAGTCAGTACCTGGCTTTCATACCCAGCCTAATGAACCTCTCTACTTTTCAGTCAGCCTGTTCCCTAAACCTCAACACACCTCATCCCTATTCCCAATGCGAGCCTTCATCTCACCTTTCCTCCACTTCCAGCCTCTCCTCCAGCTCTTGTATGCGTTCCTCCAGCTGGGCTACCTGGCCTTCTTTGTTGGACTTCTGGGAGCTCTCTAGATGAGACACTCTGCTCTTCAGGTCTTTGTTCTACAGAGGCCACGAAGAAACAAGCAGTGAGGCACTTAACTGGGCATATGTATGTTTATATACCATTATCATATCAGTGTATCAAAAAATACAAAGTAGCCTTTAATGTGAGGATGATACGATAAAATGAAATTAATGAAAAGACATATGAATGAAATGAGTTGGTGCTTTGTTGTGAGTTTGTAGAGTTAACACTGTGTGTAGCTGTTTTCCTCCAGACAGCAGAGTGTGTACCTGTCTCTCCAGAGCCATCTTGTCACACTCCAGGTCCTGTCTGCTAGCTCTCTCCTGCAGGAGTTCATTCCTCATCTGCTCCACCTGTCAAACAGAGTGAAGACAGTGTCATCACTACAGTGCCACACACGTCTGATGACAGTGATTATCACACTAAATGCCGATGGAGTCTCGCTCACAACAGAAACCACTGCAGCGTGCAGTCAAAATGCTAATCAAAAGAGGAGATACTGCTGAAACACCTTCAGTTAATTGGTGAGCTGGATTTCTTGTTTGGCTGCATTCCACCTTTTGATGAGCTCTTCATGTAAACTCGCCGTGACACGGGGTTGTAAACAAATCAATCCCAGTAGTTTCTAGTAATATCACCTTTTAAACTTGGCAACACCTTTGTGGGAGGTGTGTGTGATTATACAACAACTTGCTTATTGGATTTCTTTCAGAGAGTTAAGATCAATACCACTCAAAGCTACCACCAAAAGCTGGTTAGATTAGGCTACCATAAAGACTGGAAACGGGAAAACTGCTAGTCTGGCTCTGTCCCAAGGTAACACAATCCACCTACCAGCACCTCTAAAACTCACAAATTAACATGGAAGTTCTCTTTTGTACTAAAAACTGAAGTTTAAAGATGACAAGTTGGGGTATGTGAATAAAGTAAGCTTTATAGTAAGCTTAGGTGCTGTTAGGTGGATTTTGTTACCAGGCTAGCTGTTTCCCCCTGTCCCCAGTCTCTTTATGCTAAGCTAAGATAACTGGCTATATAACTGGCTTATATTTAACAGACAGATTTGAGAGTGGTATCAATCTTCTCATCCGGCCCTCTGCAATAAAGAGAATAAGCACATTTCACAAAATGTCAAACTATTCCTTTAATACTGACCCGCTGTCATCACATATCCACTCACAGGGGCCTTACTGCATGAACACGACTGCTCAGTGATAGCTAAGTTCAAAAGAAGAGAGGATGAAAACCGATCGATACAGCAGTGATGGTTCTTTCTTTGTGAGCGGAGCTTGGAATTGGTGATATTTTATGCCAATTAGTGGGTGACAGTGGGCTGCTCTGATGAACGATGGCCCCTATAACTGGTGCACCCAGCACAGTGCTTGAGGGAGCTGAATCAGCAGACTGGAACATACAGCGAAACTAATCTGCTTTGTGAAAGACGGCAGGAGAGGAGAGGGGAGATTACTCTCATTTAGACAGGAGAGGAGCACCTGGTGCCAGGAGAGACGCAGGTGTTCTTCCTGCTGCCTCTGCTGCAACCCCACCACCCCTCCATAACCATGCACCCCATCCCCCTTCCTCCCCACAGACATTAGAGCACACACACCAGCACATACCCACATGCACGTGTGTGCGTGCGTGCGTGCACCCTCACAAACACACACCACTCGCACTCAACCTGCTCCACACAAAGCTGGAATGTTGCCTTGACAACCAACCTCAGCCTCATGCTGAACCAATGCCACTTTGTCACAATGCCACTCTTTTCTCCTGGCCAGGATTTTTTTTTTTTTTTAAAGAGAAACCATTTAAGGAGATTTAAATACTCTACTCAACACTAAGCCTCTCTTGATGTCGACATGCACATTCATTTTAAAATTTTGGTCACAACCTTTGAATCTGTCAGGTCCAGACTGAGAGGAAACTGTCACCAAGCCAAATGTGACCGCTCTGTCTTTAAAGCTTTCACAATTCATATAGAAAAGGATGCCATGAATCTCTGACTGGTGGACTATATGTGCTACACATTAGAATAAAACCAGTAGGGATGCAATAAAGCAGTGTTATTTCTAAAACTCCAGAATCAACAGCCTATCTCTGATTAGTAAGCACTCTACCATGAACAAACAACAATCCTAAAAGCACATGTACTTTATCTAAATCTTACTTCACAATGCCTCCGTCAGCAGCTTTATCTGCGAGGGAGGAGGAAAAGTGGAGCATTTGCTTGCAAGGATATAAAACCTGACTTTAAGCACAAGAACTGGATTTGTTCTCAAGATGAAGTTACTGAGCGTAATTTCCAAGTGAACTCCGCAACCTGAAAACTTGAGACATTTGGCAGCTCGCATATTTTGGCTCAGGCAGAGCATTAAGAAGGGTCTTTTGTGGCTGATGCATGAAAATTGGATGGGCGCACTTAGAACCCACTGGCAGGCCGCCAACATGAATGATTATGCAAGATCATCTTACAATGCAATAACCGTCCACTTCATCTAGACCAGAAATAAACTAGGGATTGAGGATATTATAGGTGAAGACACACACACCTGAGAGAGCACTCATATGACCCATAAACCTGCATGTGAATCATGTGAATTGACTCTCTCTGGACTATATTTGATAGATGAAACTATTTCATTCAGAGATGAGAAATTGCGGCCATGATGTTAGAAGTGGAAGACAAGGCAACAGGAGATCTGGATATCGTTTACAGGTTGAGATGGAATGAGAGACATGTCTGTGTGAAATTACTGAACATGGGCAGCAGGTCACTGACAGAGCTGAGCTCAGATAACGGGAATGTATTGAGTGTGTGCGCGTTTTACCTGCTCTCTCCCTCGGTCTAGCCTGTCCATCAGCTGGTCTCCACTCTTACGCTCCTCATCCAGGTCCAACTCCAGCTGAGCGATCCTGTCCTGCAAGCGAAACGGTTACATCTGTAGGGTTAGTGAGTGTTGTTATCTGTATCTGAGGTTTACGAAGTATCCTAAATGATTGTCAAAAGGTCTTTTGAAATTATTTGACCTTTTCATGTCTACTAATGACAAAACCTTTATCATTATGTACCTCCATGAGTTTGATGTGTCGAGCTTTGTCTTCTTTAGTGTGGGACTTTGTCTCAGCCTCCACCTCCAGATCCTGAACCTTTTTCTCCAGCATCTTCTCCCTGAGCACAGCCTCATCTCGTTCCCTTTGACACTTCTGGAGGTCCTCCTCCTGGTGTGACAACTGAAAAGAAACGCATCATCATACTTCAACACCTCATTGTTTGTCGGCAACATATTTGATGTATAAATACCTAGACTACGTGTTCTTTTGTACTGCACAAAATATGATGACATGAGAGAAATCTGTTTCTGGAAGTCTATCAACAAATCCCTAAAATATTTTTCCTAGCTGACATCGGCTAAAAGGCGGGGCACACCATGGTCGCCAGTCCATTGCAGGGCCACACAACAAGCAACCACTCACAATTTAGAGTTGACTTAATTGTTCTATTAAGATATTTATTTTGTTGAGGAAATGGGTTTAAGTAAAAATATTTTGCTTATTTGACTAATTGTTGAAAAAAAATCACCCGGCCCTTTTTAGAGCCATAAATTAACCTAACCTGCATGTCTTTGGATGGTGGGAGGAAGCCAGAGAACCCGGAGAGAAACCAGTCAGATACAGGGAGAACATATAAACTCCACACAGAAGTCCTGGGATGACCGAGGTTCGAACCACAACCTTCTTGTATGTATGAAATGTCATCCCTGAATATCAGTGGAACTGGTGTAGCATGGGTTCAGTTTCTCATTAAAAAGGACCCTCAGCATGTTTCTTCTGTAGTAAGTGTGTATTAAAGCCGGTGCTCCTGTTGAAAGTCCATCTCCTTTGTCAATATGTCATCTTGCTATTTATCAAGTATTACCGCTATAGCGATGACCAACAATTTAGTTGCTGCTTAGGGAAATTATTATATGGTTCCCCTGAGTGAATAATGAATCCGGTGCAGCTAGTGTTTTCCCCTGTGTTCATTCAACAGCAGTGCCGCCCACAGCTGGAAAATCGTCCCCACTGCTTAATTCTTAGACAATGAAAATTCATCATCTGCCCATATTTCTCACCCAGAACAAATATTTGGCCATTAGTGCAGAAATGCTCCATATTTCATCATGTAAATACTTATGTAAGTACTAATTTAAGCCATGGAGCAAAAGCTGAGCATACAAGGACTTAGTAATAGGTGCAATAGGATAATCGCACATCCTCTCTCAGGCCCTGAGTAGCAAAAAAAACACGTTTGGAAATTAATAAAGTACTGTATAACAAATGAACAAAACAGATCTAGGGTGTGAAACTTGCTACTGCTATTTTTATGCTGCCTTCTTGGCCAGGTCTCTCTTGAAAAGAAAGAATTTTGAGGAAGAAGCATGTTATGTGGCCTACACTTGTCATTTTACTGATAGTCTGCCAAGTTCACATGGGTGGAGACGGACGGGGCATTTGAGAGCAGCTGGAAAAGTGGACTCACTAGGCCCAGTCCAGAGCAATCAGTTTCTCAGGAGAGGTAGAGGAGGAGGAGAAGGATGTGAATCCTGCCAGCACAGCTTTCACAACAATGATATCACAACAGTGACATGCTCCTCTTCCTGTGCAGGACAAAGATACATCAGCATGGATGCAGACAGAAAATAAGGATGCTGACCTTGTCCTTTCAAGGACTAAACATAATGACTACAGGTTCCAGTAGAAAGTCCCTCCCTGAGAAGGAAATGTCAATACTCTTTTTTTTTTTCTTTGCTAGGAAGCCTCCTGAGCTTAAAATCAAGGCACAGCCTGCCAAAACCTCTATTAAAAAAGGCACCCAGTGGTGTTTTCATTGTAAACAGAAACGGTTTTGTTTACAGGGCTAGAGTTAGGGTAAATTATGTGTATCCTTAAGGCCTAACAAACATGCTGAATGCATTTCCTACCTCACAAAACATTTGCAAACCCTTTTTAAAATTTTCTTTAAATCTGCATTGTTTATATCGGCTTGTTTACGGTCATCTTCTTCTCTTCCTTAATTGGCACATTGCTTGCTGTTAGCGCACATTACCTCTAACAACCTTTACCTCCCTGTGAAGTCAGCAGAAACGTGTCGCACATCACCCCTGTGCTCTTTGTGTACATTTTGTCCAAGTGTGCATGTTGGTACAACACAAAACTAAATATTGTTTCACAGCACCAAAAACAGACCGTCAGATTTCTAATTTGGTGTAACGCTCTGGAATACAACAATGTGTTCTTGCTACAAATCAGTGGAAGTACAGTATCATAACATTGGTTCATCACCTACACAAAAGTAAGAAAGCACCTTCATAGATAATTCTTTTACATTTGGTGCCTCTGGGTCTGAACTGAGCAGAAAAACTGACACTAAAGTGTGAAAATCAGTTATATATAGTCTTATTCACAGACCCTATAGACTCACATGGTCTCAGAAGATTGCAGATGCCAACCTGCTAATCAGTGATCTTTTACGTGCCGTATCTGTATTACTCCATTGCTGCTATGCCCCTTTCCTCCCTAAACAACATTATTTCTCACAATGTCCTGTAGCATTGCTGGTCTTGCTGAACTATAAAACTGCTTCTGTGTAGTAACCTTAAATTTTATCTCAACTGCCCCACCTGGTTAAATAAATGTTGATGTGAGATAACTAAAACAACATAAGCCACTGCTAACATAAACTATTCACTTTCATCTTTTTCTACTTTCAACAAAAACAACAGTCATGTTCCAAAGTGCTGACAAGGATAAATTGCTTTTACGTAAACAATGCAGTCACAAGTTTCACCAATATGGTGTTATGGCCTCACATCAAAGGATTATAAAGGTATTCTCCCTTCCCCTTCCCACATTTTCCTTTTAGTTCTAACTGTGTGCATAAACATTACTTTTAATAAAGTATAGAGATTTTCTCCGGCTTGACTCGGCTCAACTACTTCACTTTAATGTTATGTTTTGGGTTTTAGAGGGCAGCAGGGAGCAGAAATACCTAAGTGGTGACATCGCTCTCTGAAAGGAGAGGATGATGTTGGTGGGAGGGGGGTCAAACTCATTGAGTCACAACAATGGCTCATCATCTGCTGTTCTGCATGGGAGGGCTCGGTTGGGCTGACTAATGATGGCCTTGACTTGACCGCTCTTACCATGAAAGCAGAGTCAGCATTCAAATCTGTGCCTATTAACGTGAAATGAGGCTGACGTAGCCCAGTGTACCTCTTCTTGTAGGGTTTTGGTAGCCAGTAGGTACTTCTCCAGTTCCTGTCCTCGCTCCTTCAGAAGCCTCTGCAGCTCTGTCAACTCCCGACGGTTCTTCTCCTTATAAATATCAATCTGCTCCTGCAGCTCCCGTGTGGATGACTGGGACGCATCCACAATATCATTCATCTGCAGGCACAGTGAGACAGACAGAAATGTGAGAAATCTACATATCAAACCAGAATCCTTTGGAATATCTTAATAAAAACGGAACTACTTCAATGGTTATAGAAAAGAAAATGTTCTTTAGGCACTTTTACTATTTTCTTATTAAGACCCTGTGAGGTAAAAACCACTTGGAATTCTAAACCAACATGCCTGCCTAAAAAAAGCTTTGTGCTGCCCAAGAGTGCTGGAAGAACATTTTCTTTTCTGTGACCAGTGTTTTAAAATAAAAGTCTCTTGACTTCCTGCATGTGACACTGAACAAGCACTTGTTCAACAGGAGCAACTTGTTACTTAATATTTAAGAACTACAACTCAACTCTTTGCTAAAACAAACACAGAGATTAGTGAATTAAATCATTTTACCAAAATGAGACCACCAATACTGATGTGGTGTCTGCTGGGATGTGCCAAAGACCCATTACACTCACCTCCCTCTGGAGCTTCTCCACTGTACGGTCCAGTAACCTCCTCTCATCCTCTATGTTGTTCTTCATGTTCTTGAACTGCTCTTTCTGAGTCCTCTCTTCTTGTAACCTCTCCTCAAAGTCCTTGTGTTCGCTGCTCAGTTTGGTCAAGTTCCTCTGTAGAAGGACACAACATAAAAGATGACAAACCACGCTTGTGGTAGAAATCCACATTTCTCTACATGCAGTGTTGCCAATCTCACCTGCACATCCTCCAACCGAATGGTCAAGGCACGATTGGCACGTGACATCTCCTCTTCTTGCTCCTTAATTTCAGCCAAAGATTCTTCCAACTGCTTTTTCTCTGTCTGTTAATTAGATATTTTGGCATATAACACTTTCATATAGTATACTGTGCTGCAGTTTCAGTGTAGAACCTAACTAGAAATATAATAAAACTAGCATCAGTTGCAGTTCTGTCCCTCTTTATACGTCTTGACCCCTCACCTCCAGTCGGCTGACTCTGTCCCCCAGCCTGCTCTCCTGTAGCTTGGCCTCATCGATGATGCGGTTGAGTTTGGCCACCTCATTTTCCAGCTCCTGTGCCCGCCTGCGCAGCCGCTCGGTCTCCAGGGTCAGCCGTCCTGCTTTCCCCTCCACTGCACCCTTGGCTGCCTCCACTTCAGCCTTCTCACGGACCACTGCTGCGCTGCTCTGCACATCAGAACAAGACATGAGGCTTCAGTACAAAGGGAAGCAGGAGTCTGTGACACTCAACAGAAAGTGGAACAAAGGTGCACGATGGAACATTTGAGACTCTCTCAAAATACCTCATGCAACAAAAAGCTATTTGAAGTGCTCAGTGCTCGATGAAGCTTTGTTGCTGTGGAGACACCGAATAACAATGTCCTCCTGTAATTCTCTCACACTTCATAATAAACCACAAATGAAGGCAACAAAATCTGAGCTTTCATTAGCCTCTGCTGATTGAGGGCCAACAAAATCTGTGTGGTGGGAATTGTATCTTTCCTTGTGAAGAAATTAACAAAGAAATTACAGTCTTTGTGCTATTTATTGAAAGAGAGCAACATAATATGTGAATTTAGCTGAAGAGCAGATCTCCACATCGAAATATGTTTAGAGTCTGACCAAAATAAAACATAAAATGAAGAGCATTTATTGCTACTACCATAGAGGTAGAATCTAGAGGAGAAGTCAGTCTGTGAAAACTCTCTCAGCATTGAGCCACAGTGGGACAGAAGGAGAGAAACCTATTTCTCATGGGAATAGAGTCTATATATGACAAAACAATCTCTCAGAAATTCATTGTATCAGAACTCAGCTGCACTTAGTGGAAATGAAACTCAACTAATCAAAATAAACTCATAACATATTACAAGAACATAAATTAATGATTCATTTTGCCTTTACAGTCTGAAGGTTAACAAGGCAGACTTGCTAGTCTCCGGTGCTGCTAAATTTTAGTCTTGTGATGGCTGTAACCTCAGAGTTATACAGTGTTGGTCTAGTGTTGTAGCAGTGGCAGAGTTAACAGGGAGTCCTATGAGCTCTCGTAGCACGCAAATTTATGAATGAAGAGTGAGCTTTGACTTTGACATTACAGGGTGGAGTGCTGTGCTGGAAAGACAAGAGGTGAGA
>JAPMOB010206781.1:0-24449 GCA_029875015.1 Lepomis gibbosus | reverse complement strand
AATGCACAGACAACAGGTTTCAGTTGTGATGACAGAGTCAGTAGACAAATGACGTGCAAGGGTTTGTTTAGAAACAAAACTTAGGTGGAATGTTAGCAAACTGGTTTGTCAGTTTTGAAGTTTATCCAAATACAGTGAGGTATGCCTGCACTTGAACACCTGTGGACAAAGACCTGTGGAAGACGTTTGAAAAATCTTTCACTTTAAGCTAAAACAGGTGAAACACATTCAATCAATGTTCAAGGTGTGAAAATATGTCAATTAGTTCATAAAGTTCAATGCAGTCTTCCTGCACAGGCAGGTTACTGTTTGTTACTCATCACTCAGACTGCTGACATCCAAGTACATCACAGCCACACACACACAAACTGAGTTGTAAACCAGCTGGTGACAGACTAATGACATGTTGCCACTGTTTGTATTGAAACAAAAATGTATCAATACAAACAGTGGAACATAAAAAATGTTATTTGTTATTCTCGAGCATCTCCCTTGAAGGGCTGCAAAAACCCCTGCAGCAGACTCCTTCCTGTTAAATAACATTGTAATCAGCAGGAGGAAGCAATCATAAACTATGGGTTCCCTTGACATTGACACATCAGGGAAAACATACACTTGTCCCCTTTAAAAAGCATGACAAAGAACAAGTTATCATAGTGTATTTTAGCAGTCATGAAATTCTAACTACAGTGGGCAAATGTGTATAGTTTTGTGAGCACTGTAGTTAGTGTCATTGGGTATTTGAAAGTGGTAACTTATTTAGAAATACAAATTTTAGTTTCTGCTCGAATCCAAAGTCTGCTACTCTTCACCTCTTAATGCCCTTTGTGACTAAAATGAAAAGGCATTTGATGGTCGGGTGGCGGCGGCTTGTCATCATGGTGCGTAAATGGACGCACCTCCTGTTCTGGAAAGGTGACTGGTGACTCCCTGCTTCAGGCCAGTCAGACCTGTTTCCCCATCACCACAGAGCCGCCCTCATCTCTGCCTCACTAGGTTATCAAATTAAACATTACTAGACAAATAGAGTTAGACCTACAGTTGCAAAAATTAAAAGAAAAAAAAGAACATTATAATTTCTACCAAATCTCTCTTTTATAGCTCACAAATTCTGCTAACTGGCCTTCAACCTAAAATGACTGAGCTCCGCACCAGTGTTAATGTTGTTATGATCAAGTTATTTCGGATGAATTAAGTCTGTTTTTTAGAGGTTTACATTAAGACTTCTACCCATGTAAAACTGTGGGTAATCTGAGTGCTGTGATTGTGTTATGGGTGGAAGTTCAGGAATGGAAATGGGGCTTGGGCGGGATGCAGCGCTAACACAGCTTTCACTGCAATAATAAAGCATTGATAAGAGTTTTCAGCCCTCACACTTCTCTGCCTGCCCCACATCCCAAACTGGGTCACAGTGGGTTAAAAACATGGGCAAAGCTGACCAGCCAGAAAGAGGGAGACCCAGCTGCTGTCTGTGAGAGGAAGCAGTGACGACAGCAGTGTCTGTGAACTGAAGTGTTAAAACTGTGGGGAAGAAAAATAAATAAATAAACCTTTCTTAAACTGAAAGACAAACACACCTCACCTTTAATATTTCAACCACATGCATGAGAAACATTATTACCAATTAGCCAACTAATTTCTCATTATATACACATACATATACACACACACACACACACATATATATATATATATGATTCTTGATTCTTTTCTTATTCTCTACTGCAAAAAGTTAATCATTCATTAAAAATGTTAAAGCTTAATTAAAGGTTACCTAACAATCACTGAAGGATTAGTACTAGCAAAACAATCACTTTATCAGCTATTAGACAATGATTTGTTTAATTTGTCTATTTAATAAATAAATAAATTCTTTAAATACAAATTTAACAAAGACTGGTGACACGAGCAGACTTCAGTGTACTAGTAAAATAATAACGCTAGTCCGTTTTTTTCTCTCGTCTACCTGAACTTAAAAGTTTGACTTGGGTCCCCTTGTGTACTCAAACTGTTTGTCTAAAGTTTCACATTAACTAACTTTGTGCAGTCTTTGAAGCACAGCACAAATGCTGAAAGTAAATTATGTGTCCCAGGTCGTGTGCTGTGGTGAAATCTTGGCTCTCTCGGTTGTTCCCACCAAATCAGCTTCCAGCAAAACAAAAGAGCAATTGGTCTAAAAATAAATAAAGCGGCAAGAAACCAGCAACAGAAATCCACAACCAAGAACAGTGTCAGTGTTTTTCCTGAACTTGTTCCCTCCATATTTTGGAGAACTGTAACTTCTATAAATGTCAGCAAGATTAATCCCTTTATCAGCAAAAACAGATTACGTTTCAACAACACCACCATTAAAATTCTCAAGTTCAAATGCAACTCAGAGAGATCCACTATGAGCAGGTGAAGGGCACTGTACACCTGACTTTGTCTTTAGCGGCAAATCCACAAGTCATTAAACATGCTATAAGGCATTTTTTAAATATCACCCAGAATTACTGTAAACAGAGGTAGTTTCACCAGATTAAGACATTTTCCACCAGCTGCTAGCGTGTTGTCAGTCCTCTCACCCCCCAAACTTGATGTTGCTCTGCATGTGTTTTGTTTTGTTGAAGACAAGCATTATGGAGGTGTTTCTTCCACAAGTTTTTCCACGCTGTCCACCATGTGGCAACCCCTGAAAACATTTTTTCAACAAAACCCAACAAAATGGTGCACAATATAACATGCAGTGCAAATTCTACCAATACTACTAATTTCCTGTTTACTTTTCAAATGGATGTGATTATAATTTATTGATGTTAAAAAGCATTACATAATACTGGAAATTAAAAATACCTTCTCAAACCTCATTTAATGCACTAAATAATACACACATTTTACTTAGTCAAGTATTTTATATCACAGACAAATACAGCATTTTGTACATGAAGTCAATGATATTACTGCTGGATGTGCTTTGTTAAATTGCTGCTGATAAGTTGTTTCTTGTTATCTAATATCACTGGTGCTCTCATCTGCAGGTAAATAAACCACAGTACAATGAAATACATGACTTCCTTCTACAGCAGCTGAAAAAACATAGTAACTGAGATTTCACTTACAAAAACAGGCCCACAGCAACACAGACAATTTGACTGGCTGATACCAAATAAAGCTTCTGCAAAAGGCCAATAAATATTTTCTCTCACATTTCCTGCTCTTCCTGTTGTCAATCTTCACTCAACACAATTCCAGCCTCTCAGTTGTTTCCTCTTTCCTGTGCTGTCAAAGCTCATCTCATTCACAAATTTCCTATATCACCAATAAATGTTCATTCAACGTTTCTTCTGCATACTACAAAACCAATCTGTATTCTCTTCTCATTGAATTACAAATTATTACCTCCTACCCTCACAACTTCAGCCTAAAGAAAGAGATTAGAGGTTTGCAAAGATGCTAAAATATGCGCGCAGGCTAAAAAAGTCTTGTAACTCTTGTTAAGTCTGTCTAAACACTGACAAGCAGCGCCGTCAGTGCCGCAGACATGTATTTTATGTTTATTGGTCAGTCAACTGCTTACTGTTTGGGTGTTGGGAGGTAAAATTAAGTCACTGATCCTGTTTTTCCCCATCGTGGGTGTAAACTTTTTGACAGCTAAAGTGATGCAGCATAGCTGCGCCAAAGACATGGAAAAAGGCCCACATATCCAAACATGGCTTGAAAATAAAACTGTCCAAGGTCATTTAGAGTACAAGACGCTGCCTATGCGGTATCACATTATCTGAACTTCATATCAGAAAAATAAATAATATTACTTTTGTTGGCAGTGTAGAAGCCTGAATTTGCTTTGCCAGCACAAAGTATGTGTTACAAATACAACAGCATTCCTCATAAAAGAAGGTATCCAGACCTGAGGTTTACTGGAACAGAAGCCCTGTCATGGACTGAAAGGAAGGATTGAAGTAGAAATTAAAACGCGACAGCTGAGAAGCGTTGGCATCTCTTTGGTCAAAGGAGGACGGTAATCAAATCTTGTCTCGTCCCTAGAGAAATAGAACACAAACCTGCTTTTAAAAAGAGTCTCTGTGCAAAGCCAAACTGCTTGCTTGCAGGGGTGTTGGGAGATAGCAGGGAATTACAGAGACTAGTGAGATTGTGAATATGCAGATGCTCTAAGAGACATTTAAAATAAATAAATAAAAATGAGAAACTTTTCTGAACAGTTCATTTTGACTCTTCGGAATTTGGCTGTTGACTCGTTTAACACTATTTGTTGACAACTATGTCTACGACTGCAATCACCTTATAAAAAAAAAAACATGGCTATAAGACATGAACATGTTTTGATGTGCCTTCATCACAGTGCACCACAGCTGGCAAGAGTTATACAAAAACACATTGATCAGAAAACAATGAACACACAATCTGAAGTGATCTGGAATAAATGTTCTCCGCGGTCCCAGAGCTGCACAGAAAAATGCAAAACAGTTTTTCACTCCCTGGCCATCTGTCCAGTCATTCACTGCTTCCATCCCAAACACTGACACTTCCTGCAGTCAATGCAGGATTATATCCAAAAGCAATAATTTATTTCTGGGGTTTCCTGAGACCAGATTTGACAAACTGGGGTCTGTGAGCTCATCTAATGTTTCTGAATAATAAAAACATTGGGATCATCTAATCTAAAAACTTTTATTTTGTAAAAATATACACCAAAGATATATAAAATATATAATATGGATAGCGCAATATGAAAGTGAAAATATGATGTGAAGCACTATAACAGATGTGCAACTCCTGATTACATTAATTTCAAAGCATTTATCAAAATTAAGAATGCTGGTTGAGTGTGAACCAAGACTTTGACTTTCAGGCTTCACAGTGCCAAAACTCAGAGGTTCAGTATAGTCTAGGCAGAAAAGCAGAAAGGGGAGAAAACTGTGTTTTCAGCTTTCCAGGCTACAGGCCAAAGACGACAAGGTTCGAATAAACCTGTAAGTGAGAGGAGGAACGCCCAAAATCCACATCCCACACAATTCAATTCAAGTCTAAACACTACCAACCCAAACAAGAGCTCTCAACCAACACTTATTTGTATTGAACCAGCTGGCATAGTTACAAATATAAGATCAAAATGTGAAGATAATGCAGTTTTGTTTTTCAACAATTACCTACTTCACAAGAAAACAAAATGACTGCCATTTTAGAAGCACAGTTTGATGAACTTACACTCTCAAGGTTTTAACCACTAGTCTCAACTGTTCTTGGTCATCTCAGGAGATGTGTATTTAACTTGACTCCTGCAAGTTGTTTTGGCAGATTAGGCTTCCATCACGTCAGCGCTCCCAGGCAGTGAGGAAAAGGAACAACAATCAGGCCGCTGCCGGGTCTCACACGAACGTGACCCTCACATGGCCGTGCAGCGACATTTTCTGAACTGAACGGAACCTTTTCTGACTGCTGGGTATTTCATTCCTGTTTAAAGTCATCCGTCTATAAAGTTATCATTGAAGCAGTTTGAAGACCTAATATTTCAACAAGAATAAACAGCTAATTTCTTGCCGTCTCTGTCAAGATCCAGAAATTCTCTCCACCATTTCCTTTCCTCACTCGCTGCCCTGCGTCTCCTTCCTCTTTCCAGCCGCCTGCCAAATCAGCTCCTCAAGCTACACTAGGAAATATAGTGCTATCATCAAACACGCAGACTCATGTGGGAGTTTTTGCTTTCAAAACACGCCTGAGGGGAAACTCTTCTCTGGGCTATGTAAGTTTGATGATCAGACAGTGAGACTTCAGTTCCCACACTGCAAGAGATTACTCGAGAGGCAGGCAGAGATACGGGCGAGAATGGCACAGGCCAGAAAACGAACTGCATTTAGGTGAGCAGGAGATCACTACGGAGTCTTGTGTGGAAACTGTGGAGTTAGTAAATGAAAAAATACAGCATTTGGGATTGAGGTTACAGATGAGAGCACGATAACAATGCGGCCGTGTTACACGCTGTGGCTCGGGGCTGTAGGTGAAACATAACAAGAGCTGGATATTGTGCGATAAGCACAAGGCTCTGTCTTTACAGTTAAGAAAGGCGAGGATGGCTGAGACCTGTGACAGCCTCTAACATTGAGAATCTGGAGCGCTGCGGAGATGGAGATGCAACGGCAGCACCCCGAAGAGGCATAAATGAAAAGGTCCGAGCCCCTCCCGCAGGTTGGAGCGTGTACAGTGTAACAGAGCTGGAGCTGAGTGCAGAAGGAGGCCAGCAGGGTGCACATACTCCACTTTGACCCCGACATTCTTGGAAACAAACTCTTCCCTCTACTCACCGCACCTCATCTTTCCACATTTCTGGCATACCAGCACATGCTGACACGAATAATCAGATCCTCTTCCAAATGTGCTGAAGTCTTTTGTTATGGACCACTAAGAACCCAGACAAGTAATGCTCCAAATAAGCCAATTCATATTTTCTCAAGAAAGTATGACCAAGATTTTTCAACCTTGATGAAATTCCAAATATTTCAGCTCTTTGAAAACACAATGCAGCTTTCAATTTAGGACACAAAAACAGGCCCCCGTTCTTTTCAGGGGGTCAGCCGCGCATCCCCTTTTCTTCAGCATACTGACCCACTTATTCAGCATGTCCCAACCCCCGCTGCTTTTATTGTGTGAAACAAACTCATCATTCATCATTCATCGACTGAGGTCCACAATTACCCCCACTCTTTCGGGGCCACAGAAAGAAGAGAAGACAACGCAACTGGGGAACGGCAGCTCATTAGATTAGTGATGGCTTGCCATTGCAATTAACTAGTATACAGAGCAATTTAGTGCTCCAGTTTCCAGCATTCTTCTTCACAAGGTCCGCTCTGGTCGCTGCAAACGTCAGGGCCACTCAAAAGGGGAAAAGCAGCACTTTGATCACTCTGGCTCTTCTTTTTCCTCTGTCTAACGCCCTCACACAAAGTAGAAGTGTACATGAGAGGAAAAAGCATCTTCTCCTTTTAATGTCAGACTTTCTCATAACCTGTAGCTCAGACTCCTGGCCACATGCTGTGAACACTGTGGACTTCACAGACTTTGGGTTTCATGGTACAGTTTTGCTTAATATTTGAGATTCAAGATTTGTTTTGGTATTTGTGCCTATCACATAGTGCATTTATATCACACAGAAAACCATTATGTCTAGACTAACAGAATTTTTCACTAACAAGCTTTAAAAACAGATATTTTATAGGTATGAACCCAAAATATTATACTTTTTTGTTCACTTATCAGATCTTATCACATGCATGCACTTTGGCCTGATATAAACAGCACATATAAATAGGTAAAGCATTAATGGTTTTACTATATATATGAATTTCTGTATAATAATTATTAGGTACATAACTCTTGTCTACAAATGTCTCATGAAGTCTAACCTAAGGAGAGAACATTAATTCAAGGACACAAACAAAAGGTTCCAACAATTGAGAACTCTATTAGATCTTAAAAAACAAACAATGACCTCATCTTGCCAAGTGTTTCCAAACCACTGCAGGTAAAACTCTGATGGCGTTGTCCCTCGGGAGAGCAGTACCTCTGTTCTACAAAAGGAAATGTTCTCATAGACTCTTGCTGCAGAGCGCTGCTGTGGACCCCCACCAGGCCTGCAGGAAGCCGAGAACAAGGACAACTTCCACTCTTTGAGACAAACAGGACACATGTGAGTCACACGGCGATCTACTGGAAACAATGTGTCAGTGTGCTGTCTCCTGCCATGGACCGCTGCTCATCTGATCTTAACTCACCTTCCTCTGTTTTTGAAACAACTATTGACAAACCCCCTGCCCTGCTGCTCTAAAGCGAATGTACTTCTAAGCATTCACTTTTAAATATTGGCCAGTTCTTCAGTGGTACTATTGTCCTAATGGTGCAGAATCACACTGATTTGCATAATAAAGGGTTCAAGGAGTTTTAGAAAATCTGATGTGTAGCTTATTTAGAAGTTTATTTTTTGACAATGTAGCTACAACAATGACCTTGCCAGTAAGGCAACTCTTAACAGTTTCATATACAGATAAATGTCTATAATTTTTATCATTAAACATCATTCCTCCTGTAAAACGTTTCCTCCCCACAGGAAGAAGAGATAAGCAAACACCTCCACAGTTGACTGGCTAGAATGTCTTCCCATGAAAAATGATGACGAGCTACATTTAACTGCTACATAGTGTTTCGTTTTCATTTTATCGGTTTGCTTTTGTTGACCCAGCTCAAGTGTGTGAACTCAAGCTTAGCTCATTTTCCACTTGTGTCATTTGAAAACAACGTACAACAAATTCTCAGCACTTGTAGGTGAATATCCCATGCTGATCTGCGTTTTTAAACTACTTTCTTTGAGCAGTTGGATAACATCCCCATTAAAAATGGTATGTTTAAGCTCTTTATCATCAGCATTTCACTGCAAGCCAGTCAAACGCGGTCAAGGAACCACTGACTTATGACCAACACAGCAGATATGCTGGATATACTAGAATGTAAAGGGTTAACACTGTGGGAGGAACTCTGTAAATATTGAAAAGTCAATGTTAACTTGTCTTTCAGCATGTAAGTAAGTCTATAGTGTTACTACTGAGGCATCAAATGTTTGAGAAACTATTTTTCAATGAAGGAGAGTGAAGTATGCCAAGTGCAGGTCAGTGCAATTATCTTGTTGGATGATTATTATTTTTTGTTTTATAATATTAATAATTGTTGTTAAACTCAGGACTTTTCTTTGCACTTCGCTTTTTGACTGGTACAGTAAATCATAGGTTGACATCTTCAATTCAACATTTTTTCAACAGCATGGGAGATGGCCAATAAAACAAGGCCTCGCTGCCTCCTTTTTCTGCTCTTCCTGCAGATCCGTTCCACAGAAATACATACTGATTTACAGTGACAAGCTTATTGTGGATACAGTATATCCTGCCTGTTTTAAAACCAGCGTTGAGAGACTCAGTGCCACAGAGGGGAACTAGTGAAAAGGTGTAAATAACGTCACTTCAAAGCAGCGCCCTGACCTCTGATGACAAACAAATGGCACAATTTGCAATGCAATGCAAAACACACACACACACACGCAGCTCCCCCCTGATGTGATGCTTATGTGCTCTACACTCTTCTGTGACAGGTTCTGTTTCTGGAATGGGGGAGGGCAAGAGCGAAGGAAATGAGGAGGAGGGAACACAGGGAGTCAAACTGAAGGAGACGGGGGGTGGAGGGGTGATTACCTGCTTGGCATCCTCCAAAGACATCTGCAGCCTGCTTATTTCCTTCTCATACTGCTCCCTCATCTTGTCCATCTCCTGATCATGAACGGCCACCTCCTCCTTCAGGGCTCCTTTTAGAGCTGTCAGCTCCCTCTCTCGCCTCCTCAGCACCTCCTCCTGCTCCTCCTTGGCCAGGAGAACTTCCTGCATCTCCACCTTCAATTGCATCATGTCCTGTTGAAAACATGGTGACAGTTTGGTATATTTTTTTTTAATCACTTGCAATTTGCAGAGTCACTCTGGAGTTGACTCTGACCCTGAAGTTTGCTCTTGGTTACTTTCTCACTGCAAAAGTAGAGACAAAGACAAAGCAGTGTGCGGACAATTTGGAAAAAATCAATAATAACAATAATCAAATTGTTATTTTGTTCATTGAGATAAAGATAAAGATTTCACCATACGAAGTTGTTAAGGTTTCAGTGTACAAAACTAAAAGGTTCATATTGTACTGTGGTACAGAATGTAACAAATCATTGAACCCATTTCAAACAGGCTAGTCTCTACACTGCTTGTAGTTTGTAAATACAGTGTGAAACAGGTTATTGTTAACTCACTCTAAAAAACAGATTTTATCATATGGGATTATGTATTCAAGAGGCAAAATAGAAAATCTTTCATCTTCCATCTTTCATGGTGGTTTACACTACCAACAGTTGCCATCTGCCACATCATCCACAAGCTTAGAGCCAATAAAAAGTTTTCTTTAGAACTGTGAACGCTGTGCATTACCGCTATAATGATGTCTTTCTCTCCATCAGAGGTCGACTTCTTGGCCGAGTCAAGCTCGTCATGCATCTCTGACAGCTGGTCCTGCAGGTCTCTGATCTCTGTCTGGTATTGCTCCCTTTCCATCTTCACCTGGAACAGCCTGATAAACCACACAACATGTCATAACACAGGTGGACGTGCACATACACACCCGCACACCTGCACATTAATTTGCACCTGTAAATGGTCACACCTGTGCTGGGTCTGAATTTGAGGCCTACAGAGCACCGAGGTTAAAAGAAATACCTGAAGTATGACAGACCAATAATGTCTAAACTGACAACAACGCTGAGGGGGAGGGTGATAAGTGATGTGAGGAAACTCAAACAAATCACCACACAGTCATGAACACTGAAACAGGACATCTATACCTGCTGTAATAGACTCAGAGGGAAGCGACCAGTAGCTGAATGGTTGGAGAGCATGCCATATAAGTGCAACATCTCTAGTTCAGTTCCAGCCAGGTAGAGTGTGAACCACAGGGGATCCGGGGACAATAAACTCACCTAAAAACATGGGACTCTAAAATATATTGAGAATATGGTATTTTTGCCATACATTTCTCTTTTCTGTATCTTCATCATCATGGATGATGGATTTTAAAATTATTGATGCATGACTGATGCATGAGGGTGATTCATCCCTAATTCACTTTAATAACGATGCCGGCATATATACTATTCTTGTCTTTGCCATCAAGCGTGGTAGTGCAATATGAACTTCACTCACTTTAACTCAAAGATAAGAAAATAAAAATTACTTTCTTAATCCCATTCAGTCTGCGCAGTGAATCACCATGATTCATTTAAGATAAAGCACCAAATGAAACGCTGGACAAGCTTTGTAGGCTACAGCAAGCAGACTTTACCTTACTACTCATATGAGCTTGAGGGGGTTTTCTTCCATTAATGACACTGATGTCAAGGCCCATAATTTGGTTGCGTGACAAAAGCCTCTCATCGCTCCTTTTTGTGGATCTTAAATGGACCCACTTTGGAAAGGTTCAGCCCAACACCCCTTATTACCCAAACACCCTTGTTGCACATCATACCTCGCTCTCTATCACTTGTTTCCTGTCTGCCGCTTCACTATCAACTGTCCAATAAAGGTAAAAATGTAAAAAGTTTATGTAAAAGAAAAGAAAAAAAAGAATAGACTCAGAGGAGCTAAGCAATTTTACTGTGCCGTTCATCCTGACAAAGAAACACAGTAAATTTGAAACTGCAAATTAGAATCAACTGAAAAACAAATCTTCAATTAAAAAGTGAAAGATTCAAAGAACAAAAAAAAAATCAAATTAAAAATTAAGGCCCAACACAGAAGGTAGCAGAAACTAAAAAGCACAACATTCATTAGCATGGAAATCCACAAAAAGTATCAGAACATTTTTAAACCTGTAGATCAAAATATTGACAATTCTGCTACTGTTCCCATCTGAAACAAAACCACCAAGCTCTGGATAGCAGCAACACTCAGACAGACATAAGACTGACATCACTCAAATAATAATAACAATAACAACTGTTAGTGCTGAATGAACAGTAAATCAGTCACCAAGCACACATTAATATGGAAGGTGAGAGACAAACCTAACAAACCACAGACAGAGGAACTCACATGGTAACTACTCCTGTAACTATCAACAGTCAGAGTGGTTTCATCAAAAGACATCCTACACTGGTTTCAGTGTCACAGTACATTGCAAAGCAACAGCTGATGAATAACCAATCAAGCTAATAATAATAATTTATTATTATTATTGTTATTAACTAAAGAAGAAGAATGTTAACAGCAACATGGGTTCATGCTATGCCTCCCTGTTTTCACCTCCCTCTGTGCAGGATCCCCAACAAATCAGTAGGGACCAATAGTAAAGCGACAAGAACAAGATTCCAAGATCTCCTCCTCGTTCCAATGTGGAGAGCCATGGGGCAGGGAGATCACCTCCCCGGCCTTCCACATGCCTATGTGGGAAAACAACTAGGCAGGGCGATCACCTCCCTGCCCATCCATGTGCATACACGGAAAGCCCAAAGCATCAATAAAAACAGAAATTACATTAATTGGTGAGGAATGGCCTGAAAGGAGGAGCTGGGGTGGCGGCGGTTTACAGACAAAGCAGCAGGGATAGACTAGAGCAGCTTGAAAAAGGCGCCTCATATGGCTTTTGCCAATGAATATTGAGAGAGAAATCAACTGAGCTGTCAGCTGATGTGGAGTGACTTTGACATTGGCTGCAATCAGCTGATGGAAATGAGATCTGAGCACACACTTTGCTCAATTTGTGTTCAAGATGAAGATAGCAGTAAAGGGAGCTGAACTTTAGTATTTTGCCTCCAAGCAACACAATTCTAACTAAGTTTTAAAAAACTAAAAAAAACACTGGCATTGACAATTTCAACATTCTGGAAATGCTAAATTAGTTTAGTCAAGTTAGATCAATCTACACTGATGGTCCGGCATTGTAACTCTGCACTTACTCTTCGACTGTGGTCTGGAGCTCTGCCTCTGTTTTGGCTAGTTTTTCACTCAGACTCTTGCACTCATCTGCTCCTCGCTCCAGCTCTTGCTGCAGCTCCTTCAAACCGTCTGCGGTCCTCTTGTCAGCCTGGTTCTTCTAATGGTGACACACACACACACACAAATATTCATGTTGACATTTCAAAGTAGATCCGCACATCTACTCTTTTACATCTCCCACTTCAAGCTTTTGCTATTTGGGTTGAAATGTTCATGCCTACTGTCATTTTCGGTGTTTTTTTTTTAGTTCAAGGGATCCGTTTTGAATATTGCATAGGAGAATCCCAACTATATGGAAAAACAGCATATACAAAGTGCTTGCTGAAAAACGTAAATGCAACCTCAACAGTTTCAATTATTTAACTTTGAATGTACAGCAAACAATAGTTATCAATTCCTGCTTACTTCATTGAAACCCACTCAACACAGAATTACATTCTATTATTCTGAACATTTAAATGTGCCTTTATGTTTAGCTTAGCCATTTTCACATCCTACCAGTAGTTCCAAAATATCTCTTTAAATTCAACAAGTTAAACTGTAATCCCTTAAACCTACTTTCCAGCCAAAACCGTGATTAAAGGATATTGTCAAACTGCAACAAGTTCAGCAGTAAACCGACATGCCAACATAAACAGGCTTGTGTCAGAGGCACAGTTCTAGTGAGATTGTTGTTACCTCAAGTTGTCTCTTCAGATCGGTCATTTCTTTTTCCAGTTCGGCATTTTGCTCCTGCAGAGCTTTGGTCTGCGCAGCAAAGTCCAGGGACTGACAGAAGGAGACAGAAGTTTGAAAGTTATTTCTTATTGATCCATTATGAATACAAATACACACTGAATGCAAACTAAATATTGGACTCTTTACTAAAGGTTAAATAGTCGATAGCTGACAGTGTCTGACTAAAGCAACATAAGTTGCATACATAATATGCACGCAGTTTTAAAAGGAGGTTCAGTAGAACTGCTCTTTTACAGCCAGAAATCTATGATTTTAATGCGTAAAGATGTTGATGTTGACAAGTAAATGTTAGTGTTGCACAATTCCAATAATATCACAATGTCTCACTTTGTTGTCGCCTTGTGAACTCGCTGTGGCCCGAGACTTCAGCGTTTGTATCTTCTCAAAGACGAGGTTGACTTTTCTCTTTGTCATTTCATCATTGTCGTTGCTTCTGCAGGAACATACGCAAGTTAACACACTCTAGTTATTAAAAGGTAAAAAGAAAAAAAAAAGAAAACTCTGTTTCTCTGTGTTTTGAGGAGCAGGAATTAATTCCAGACTGTTCTGGGAACAGAGTAAGTCACTCCCAGCTTAGAAAGGGTCAGGAAGGATCATGTTGCTTTGATGTGTCACCTCACAGAACAAACAGCTTCATCACACCCGTCAGATAAACTATGAGGCACATGAGCGGAAGAATAAAACATATGGGCAATATAATGGGATTTCTGCAGAGTCTAATTTGATCACCTACTAAATTTGTAGGAACCAGAGCTGAAACTGTTGCAGCAACTATGCAGGGGTTAAGAAATACCACAATTTCTAATGCTTTCAAATTTAGTTTAGTTTAGTTTATTTGTTTATAATATCGTGGACAGTCCCTTTTGATAAAAAGAGCAGCTCTAAACAACTAATCCAAATTTCGAGCTTTTTAAAAAGTTATGATGTCTTGCTCAAGGCATCCAGATTATCTAATATAAATGATATTGCATAGTAAACATTTGCAGTAGTTTTGTTCATATTTTTACTTAGTGAAACAAAAACAGAATTTGTAAGAAGGCCGTATTCACAGTATCTGGTTACAAAACAAGCTACACCCACAAATTCTTCTTCATGTCAATCCTCTGATGTTAACATCGATTATGTCCTATATTTTAAAAATTACATTGGCAACCAATTGCAGTTCCGTTATGGTCGGTAAAAATCTTAAAAATGTCCTAAATATCACCTTCTCCAGAACTAAAAAAAAAAAAGCAGCTTTGTCTTTAGTGTTAAACACTGAGCATTTCTGAGTTTAAAAGCACAAAATGGGAGGATTTGCTCACAGACCAATATTTAATCATCCAGTTAAGTGAAAACATCAGAATCCACAAAAGTGGCATTACAACACTTTCACGGGACAGCCGTAATATATTAGTTCAATAAATTACAAGGCTTACACAGAAAGCCAAACCTCCCCCAACCTCTCCTCATACAGATGATTTTCATTAAACCTTTATAACCCCTGCCGATGAATGTCTTGAGAATGCAGCTCAGTTTCAGCCCCAGAACTTCCATCTGTGTTTCCTTTCCTTTGTCCTGTGACTCCTGACCTGTGGCTCGACACACCCAAGCAGTTTCCTGTCCCCTTTCAGCAGTACCACAAGCCTGTAGTGCATGCTAGGACTGTAGGAAACGGCACACTGTTTCTCACTGTAGAACTACCGCAGAGTACATTTTCATTGGGAAGTGTTTAAACTTAAATGTTCTCCAAAATGAATTCTTGACAAAAGACTGTAAAGAATGCATAAACCATCACTGAACTGAATCCTTTAAAATCTAAACTGCATTTAACCTTTTACCCCAACATGCCTTTTCTTAACAGGCCGTGAGTGTCTGATTACAAAAGCAAACAGAACGTCTTCTCCTTATTTCACACTGCAGCAAAGACAAAACAGAGAGAGAACGTGGTATTCTGCAAGAAAACAAACTCCAGACAGCTGGATCCCTCGCAGTCTGGATGGGAGGGTAAGAGGAGCACATTCCTTCACTTTTATCACAAACAGTCCAACTCTGATAAAAACCATTTATGCGCTCCCACAGAGAACCCTCCTCCTACATGAAGCATTCCCTTATGATGCAACATGCAGGATTTGGGCTTTAGAATGAAAAATAAGACCATTTCATGATTCAAATAACAGCCACAGATTGAGACTGTAACATTTCACAATATTTGGTCAAAAATGTTTTCATTAATATGAGCAAATAAAGCTAATAAAGTACAATGATAAGAATAGAAAAGTCTAGATAACTCACCCATCCTTAAGGTAATTGAACAAAATTTGTTTTGCTGTCTCTTCATGTGTTTGTTGTGAAAGCTCCTGTTGACCTTTCAGAAGATCGGGTGTCGCCTGGAAATGGCAGGAAATGAGAGGCAGATTTTAATGAAATAATACCTTGACAAAGCAAAATTGGTGTTCTTCTCTCACAGATCCTCATTTTAAAAATACAATTTAAAAAGACAATTGCCTGTTGGACAATATAGTAATATTAAGTATAATAGGAAAAGTTCAAACAAAGACATTTCAGATGCCAATCCTAGTGTTACAGCAGAGATCTCTTGGTTTTTACCTGAACATCTGCCTCTGTACTGGGCTTTTTATCTGTGGTGGAGGAAGGCTTGGACAGTGATGTTGACAGTGATGTTGACAGTGATGCTGTCAAAACCTTTCCAGCTGAAGCGGCACTGTCCTCACTCTCTTTACTCTTATATGACAGTGATGATGTCTGTGGCTTTTTGTATCCCTGTATGGAGCCAACACCTTTCGAGATGGTGCTCTGTGGGGAGCCGGGCGCGCTGGTAGCACGAGATGAAGCCCGGGAGTCCAAGTTACCATCTACAGTCGTGAGCCAGGACTCCTGACTGCCGGATGCTCTCTGCAGCCGTAGCTGTGAGGGCCGCAGAACGTGCTCCATCGACGTGCCTCGGTGGCAGCTAGAGCCATCTCGCAGGCCGAGGGCGCTATCCACACTGCGTGAGCGCTTCCTGTCCTCTGGATTGATCCTGTTCCTGCGCCCTGCTCTGCCCCTGCGCTGATGGCTGCCATCTTTGCCATCAAACTTCTCAATGAGCTCATCGACACCAGGAATGGAGCCTGTGTCAATGTCTCTGCCTGAACCGGGGAGGAAAGGGATGTAGCGGCGGTTCTCGTGGCGATTGATGGTGTCCGCGTATAGGGCCTCCATCTGGTCATCCACCAGAGCCTTAGAGGAGGAAGATGAGGAAGAGTGGCGGGAGCGGGAAGAGGACTGAAGAACCGGCCCACTGGAGTCAGTCCTGCGTAGCGGAAGGACATCAGGCTCACGGCGGGTGCGCTCCAGGCTGGAGTTGGCGCTGCTCATTGAACTTGGTGATATGCATGATATCTTGCTCTGCTCACTCGTGGGACTCGACACAGCGGAGGGCTGAGGTTGGACTGCAGACATGTGTTGGTTCTGAGTTTTAAAGCTTGGCTTGGACTGAGGTGGATTCAGGCTGGTCAGACGAGGTTGGGACTGCGGCCGAGCCACTTGTGATTGTGGCCTGGTCTGAGGCTGAGTGAGCTGGACTGGAGGCAAAGACTGAGGCTGTGATTTCGGCTTTGGAAGCAGTGGCTCATTCAGGCTATGAGATGGAAGTTCCCTTTTCTCTTGCTGCTCAGGAGCTTTATTCTGGTCCAGACTTGGTGACTCGGTGTGGGACAGTGCAGGTACAGTAGATTTGGAGGTGGAACTCTGCTGCTGGTTCCCAGTCTCAGCCAGAGGCAGGCTGGGGATACCATCAAGGTTCAAGGAATTGGTGTCTGGATCATACGGCTTCAGTATCTCAGGGTGCTTCTGAAAGTTCAGAAGGGTGGATGGTTTCTTTCCTTGAGGATCTGCGACACCATTTTGAGGCCCAGTGTAATGCATCATCTTCTGAGACCTGTAGTCCATGAAGGGGCTGCTGGATCCGGCCTCCTTTCCTCCCCTGAAATCATACTTCTCGAAATTCTCAATAAAAGAGCCCTCTGCGTCGACGTACCCATTACTGTTGGGGTCAATATAGGAGTGAGAACCCCTGTCCTGGTTGTTGAGAACTACGTAGGGGTGACCATCTATACCCTGGACACGGATGCTGAGACCGTATGTACCAGCTCCATTACTGTGGGGCCTGGAGGGGCGGGACGGCTGAGTGTGGCCCCGCTGTGGTCCACTGTTAGGAATGCCAGTCACTCTGTATGACTCCATCAGGAATGCAGAAGGAAAATAATTCCCTCTCCCTGGATCAGGTGGCCCACCTCTGCAACCAAAGGTTTAGACAGGCTGGATTAGTCAGATGAGACATTTCATAATTCAGTGATATCGCCAAACATTTCCCAGAGCCACCCTCAGCCACTCACAAAACATTAAAAAGCCCTTACAGGTGTGTGGCTAACTGGGATGGTATAACAAAATGAATCCGTCAGACATGAGAAAAATGTGGGAGCTCTGTCGTCTCTACACAACTTTGGAGGGTGTTAGAGTGAATGTTTAGTGTATGCATTTGTGTGTGCACATACACAGCGTAGTTAATCCTTGTAAATGACATTGTAATTTGCAGCCCACACTCACTGAAAAGAGAGCAGCAAAATCTTATTCGGCTCAATTTTGTCACATTTATAATAATGGCAGGGTTGTCAGGAGTTGACATATTTACAGCCCGAACGTGAGAACACAGCTGGCAATAAATATCAAACTGTGTACAAATATTAAAGTAGGCTGCTAAGTGTTCTTCAGACACATTTATGCCTGGGAAGCCGGCGAAGACAAAGCCATCAGTGGCCGCCATGTGTTTCGCTGGACAATGGGCTTTTAATAGGCGCATGTTTGCTTTGCTGATAGTGTCGTACTCTACCTGAAATAATGTTACAATACAAAGAAGGGCCGAGATGGGCCTGTAAGAAGCGTACTGATAAGACTGACAACAAAGGCAAAAGCAGGATATATCACATTAGCATGAAATAGGTAAAGACAGGCCTATGGACAAAATATAGCACCATGTAGGACAATATTAAGCTTGAGAACGTTTATTAGCTGACACAGACTTACAGCCATATTGTATGTATATACTTGGTTTACACCATTGTGGGCAAAGTTGCAAAACACAAATCAGTGAGCATGAAAGCTTTATGGCAATATTAGATGTTTTATTATTTTATGTGTCGACATGAGAAAATATATTGATTTGGCATCTATTCATTTCACTGGAAAAGACAAAAAAATATATTCCTGTCTGACAATTTTGTCTATAACCGTTTCAAAATTGATTTTCCAAATAATGTACTATTTTAGGGTATATATCAATATCACAATATACGATTACATGTACCCTGATAGGAGATGTCAGGTTTGGAGGTTATTAATATGATTGTATATGATTTTAGCAGAGGCCATCTTTGTGTCAGGTGAGGTGGCCTGCTTCTACCATAAAACACTGAAAGAAACCATTTATTTCATACATGTCAGCCACTCCCGGCGCCACATGAGAATAATTCACCTCAGCTTGGTTTAGACAAGTCAATGAATATGGTGACTGCTTGATCCTGGTGCTTCAATTAGTCAGAATTAGTCAGCTTCACACTCTTTAGTCTGCACAGGAGGAAAGAGTGCGGCCACGGTAAAGTGTCCTGTCAAGGACAGATTAAAGCCAAAGACGACACAATAGACTCTTTCATCCTTAGTGTCACATGTATCCAAAACACAAGGGCTCCAACAAGTGTGCAGCTATGTTCCTCCCATTGTGTTTTTCACTAGAAAAAAAAAAAGAAGGAGGAAACCCTCACTGAGCTGCCCCCACATAGTGGTGCCTTCACTGTCCCCTGTGCTGCAGAGCAGAGAGGTCAGCGCAGGAACACAGGTTGGATGTCAAGGTCCTGGCTTTGATCTGAGCAGAGGGTAGGCTCTGCAAAGATTTAACGAAGCAGATTTTTATCTCCTCATGTGAACTGATTAGCTTTCAGTGTGGCAGACAGTTCTTTTCAGTGTTGTCTGTAGCTGAAGTGACTCACATGACTACAAAAACAACTTAGCTGAGGACGACCACTGAAGAAATGAGTGTAAAAAGTTTAACCTAGTCCCTCAAGACAGCAAGGGTTTACACTGTGGGAAAATATGTGAAAGTTACGTAACATGAATGGGAGTCCACAAATCAGGAGCGTCAGGTAAATGCAATGTGAACGTACAGGAGCAAGTGTAAACACAATTAAAGCCATAGCACTGTTGTGTAAATCATAAACAGAGGTTACAGTAGTGTAAAAATCATTAAAGCAGCTTGTTAGGAAAGGAGAAACAGCAGCAGTTTGAGTTGACGCAGTTTTACATCGCTGCTTAGTGCAACAGGTGGCATGAATCAAACCACCAGCCTGAGATTTACTGTAACACTTCGTGTTTGAGACACATTTTTCTCACTTCCACGCGTCACTGAATTTTGTCGACTTTAGAGAAAATTAAATTGTCATTTTTAGCGTTAAATGTCAAGTTTTTAGCCTCTTAATGAGCTTAATGGCTGTTCACGCTACCACAGCAAACTGAACATCTACAATGAATAACGTTAAGTGTTTGTGAGTTTACTCACCAGCGTCGCGTTTCTGTCTGGTTCAGTTGTCGCAGGTTATTGTTTCAAATGTTTTTTAAATTAGATACACGGTTGAGCTAAAGTGTCCACGCCACTGCTTGCTAACTTATGTTGTTTTCTAAGATTGAGATAGAAAGCGAGAGCAGAACAGTGTCAGAACTACGTCCGACCCTCCGGGCCGCTCCGCCTCCTGAAACAAGCGCACAAACCCGCCCACCTACCCAAAAACCAGCCACTGGTCCAGGAACAGATTTCACACCATGAATCCTACCTCAAGCCTTGGCGAGACCTTTTTATATACAGTCTATGGGCGAGACCACTTGTCCGAGGCCCAGCTTCAGTTTCAGCTCAGCAGGGTCTCGAGAGACTCAAAACAAGTTGTAGGTGTGACCTGACACCCACTCCGTTAATTAGTCTTTCATATGAGCTCGTTAACATATTTTAAACTGAATAAAGTATCACTGGGCCAACATAAGAAAAACGTATCGCAAACACAAAATGACTGAGTTGACAGATTTGAGGAATGAGTCACTATTTTGCTATGTGAAAGAAAATGTCCCAGCAGATAGTAATCCTGATATCTTTTGAAAAAATACAAATAAGCCCAAACACCCTAAATTAAATATTTCAGAAACAGTGGGAGATTAAAATAACACTTTATATTCACACATTAATATTCATTTCTTGTACAATCGAATAGTCTTATGAATGACTTAATGCCTGGGGGAATCTGTTCACCTCAACTCCAACTCGATGCAAGTTTAATTATAAGCTGCATGTCTTTAAAAACCGAGAGCGTCATCTAGTGGATAGTGAACGCGGTTTGTTAATGAGAGCCTGTGCTGGTGGTACTGGTGTTAACGCACACAGACGGTGTTGGACGCGCACCAACGTAGATACACACAGTGAGCATCTTGTGTGATGCACATGGGGTGGTGTGAGGCTGGTATTCTGTCTTATGATGAAGAAAAGTTGAACAAATGTTCAGCGTGCACTGGAGAGTATTATTTTAGAAATAGCGTCTGCGGTGTACACCTACTTTAAGAGGAAGTGCGGGACTAAGCAAACAACACTGAGCAGTGATAAATAATATCTAGGATGGCTTAAAGTAGGTAGTAGCAGAAGCAGTCAGTCTATAAATACCTCACAGAACAATACACTTTTTTACAATTCAAATCAGCTTTATTGGCATGAATGTATAACAACAATATGACAATAATATGTGACCATATTTCGATTTCACTGCATACACTGTATCTACACCCGATACTGTATATACTGCTTTTTTAAAATAAATAATTAAAAAAGAAATGATAATATCACAATAACCAAATGTGTTTCTGCCAGTATCAAAATTTTAATGCCACAATAAATACATAAATAAATGTTTTATTGTCGTTGACAGCTTAAACAGGTGTTCATTTAACACTGGTCATGTTAGAGGCTATACTTGTGGTGGTGTATTGGATTGCATGATGTTGTCAGGTTTTCTAATATATTTGCTGTTGTAGAAGCACCTGTAAAGAACTATTGTATTATTATTGAACTTTTTTTTTGCTATGAAAACTGTCAGATAACTAAAGCTGCTTCTGATTACCTGGACAATTTTGTAACCAGGTGCTTGAAAGTTCATGCATGGTTTGCTGTTTTCAGACATTTACATCACTGCAACATTTGCACATCACTAGTGTAAAAAAAATCCTCAGCTCTACTGAAAACGTTTTGATAACAAAATGTCTGATCATTCCGTGTATGTTACAATACACTGCATAAAATTACAACATCTTCACAAATAGTACTTACAATGACAGTTTCAGTACAATGACCAGTGATAGAAAAACATATTCAAAACAGTACTTGTCTTCAAAATCTTACCAAAAGTAAGTACAAAAGTAATTGTTAAATGTACTTAAAATATCAAAAGTAAAAGTAGTCATTCTGCACACAAACCGCCTTCTTCAGAGTTGTACTGTACATATGAATGGATCAATATTACTGCTGCGTTAACTTGTAAGCTACATTTTAATGTTGTTGCTAGTAGAGTCGGGGATGATTTTACACACTGTTGCATAAAATGAAAATACTCAAGTAAAGTATATACCTCTACAAAGAGAGTACTACATACTTTCCAGGACTGACAATGACAGAAAACAAATTGTAACGTTCACTGTGACCTGAGACTTAGAAGAAATTAATGATTTTTATAAACCTTTCCACAGCCGTATAAACTACAGTAAACTAGAGGTCCAGCTACACCTATGCCTTTGTGGTAGCCCACTGTTTATATTTGTGTCCGCAAAGAAACCACGCAGCACCACAGCCTTTAATCTGAGTTCTGTGCCACTGTGTTGGGTTACAGCAGCACACAATGAGAGCTCTGTTCTCCGCTGAGGTGCCACAGCTGGGACCTCTGGGCATGCTCAGTACACAGCTCAGTCTTATCCTGATTATATGAAGGACTGCAGGCTTTCCAATGGCAACCAGACCTAACTGACATGCACCAGACATGTCATAGAGGTACACATTTAGCACATTCGATTTCATCTTTTCCATTGAGTATGTTGCTGGCTCTGCACCGATATGACTGTAGACAATGTGGTGGAGAAATGACTGTATCTCCCAATCCCAGTCTGTCAAGTCACTAGTAGCATAGTTTTTTAGTAATGTGGCAGCTGATAGACATTAGGTCGAAATTGTCCAAACCAAAAGTAGTAGTCATGGACTAAACAGCCATCTGCCTGTGGTCATAAAGAGTCAGGAAATCCAACAGGAGGAGAACTACAAATTCTTGGGTGTAATAATTTCCTTTTATTTAAAGAGGTGGTATTATGCTCATTTTCAGGTTCAAAATCCTATTTAGATGTTGTACCAGAACAGGTTTACATGGTTTCATTTTCAAAAAACATCATATTTTTTGTCATACTTCACAATGCTGCAGCTCCACTTTTCACTGTGTGAAGGCTTCATTTTAGCTACGGAGTAATACATCTTGTCTCTAAGTGATCTTTGTTGGGAGTTGCACATGCACAGATCCTAGTTACAGACTAATAACCAATCAGAAGCAGAGAAGGGTGGATCAGTGAGAAGGCGGTAAACACAGCTTCAGTTCAGCTGTACATGTTGCCGACCAGCTTAGCAGCACAGACTTGAGCAAGAGTTTCAGAGTGGTGAGTTCTTAATCTGTAACAAAAGTATTTTTCATCCATAAAGTTTTAACTGAGCTCTGTCTCTACATCACAGTAACAACTTTATGTCCGTTGACTGCCTGGAGGATAGCTAATGTTTGGAAGGAAGAGGGGAGCTGTGTGCTGCAGCTCTATGTTTTTTCACTGGTGTTTTTGAGAGCGTGTAGGGGTAGCGCTTTGTGAGCCTTATATAACGTGCATTTAGCTTTCATCCCTGTCACGTCACAGGGATGAAAGGGAAGCGGCTGGACTACAATCGAGCTGATTTCAGGCAGTTCAGAGCAGAGTTTCTGTGGGAGATGGGAACTCCCTTTGGGCTGGACTTTGGGCTTTTTCACTTTGCAAACATGCACAAAAAAGCTATATAACTCAATAAAGGAGAGGGAAAAAGCCAAAAAGCATAATACCGCCTCTTTAAATTGGGAAGTCAACATAACAACAGAATAGAAAGCTCAGAAATAAATACTTAAAGCTAAACATTTTCCATAACACAGGAGAGTATGATGTAGTTTTATTATGCTGGTGGAGAGCACCCTCACCTACATATTGACTGTGTGGTATTAAAAACCACCAGAGCACAAGACAGGAAACCTCTGGACAAAATGGTGCAAACTGCTTGAAAAGTTATCAGCCAAAAAGGGACACACGATTCTCACTATCCTAATCATCTTTATATCTTCTTCATGAAAAAAATATCAAAGCTGGGTTCAGTAACAGCTCTTGCCCAGAGGCCATTCACATCGTTAACTCTAAATTATCACCAGTGTGCTGTTGTTATTCTTGTCCATATCGTATCATGGTTAGATGAGACAATGAGCCCCTGGGCATGGGAGCAAGACACCTATACTCTTACAGTAACGTGTTTCAGGTAGGGCAGAACTCTCAGGTGCTGCTGTCAGATCCTTAAGAAATATATATATATACAGTAAAGTGAGCACAACCCTAAGTGAAAATGTCCAAATTGGGTCCAATTAGCAATTTTCCCTCCCCAGTGTCAAGTGGCCCGTTAGTGTTACAAGGTCACAGGTATGAATGGGGAGTAAGCATGTTAAAGAGGTTGTATTATGCTTTTTGGCTTTATCCTTTATTGAGTTATATATCTTTTTTGTGCATGTAACAGGTTTGCAAAGTGAAAAAGCCCAAAGTCCAGCCCAAAGGGAGTTCCCATCTCCCTAAGAAATCTCTGCTCTGAACCTCTTAAAAACAGCTCATTTGTAGTCCAGCCCTTCACTTCCTTTACTTGTGACGTCACAATGAAAACACTTCATAAAGATTGCGGCTGGTGGGGTCAGGCATGCCCTCAAACCAAGCTAGTCTGAGTGAAGGCCCTTTGGCTCGACTCGCCTTTGTTTGGGTTTCCATTGTAGAAATGTTGTA
>JAPMOB010206779.1:1348-19055 GCA_029875015.1 Lepomis gibbosus | reverse complement strand
ATAGATAGATAGATAGATAGATAGATAGATAGATAGATAGATAGATAGATAGATAGATAGATAGATAGATAGATAGACGGGTATTGAGTTATCCATATGAACAGCACTGTTTTATTTGCAATGTTTTACTCCTCTAAAAAAATAACCTGACTTGCCATCCGTCTCAGAGATGAGCTCACTTCTCGAGCCCCTAGACAAGGATTTGGAGATTGGATACACCACATTATTTGGATGGTCGAAGGTCACGAATGCCTCACGGCTGCTCACATTATTCAAAATCCTTCAACCTCAGTTTCCATCCTTCTGCTTCAGTTTTACACTCTGCCAGTATGGACAGAGGGCGGATACACTGGGGGTTGAATATACTCAGACACTGTCTGTTTCGGAATCACGTTGTTAGAGACATTACTGTGGGCTCCAATCATGGTGGGTGGTTGGCAGCAGACGGAGCATGAAAAAGACTTTGCTATCACAGGAATCAAAGTGGTCGTGACCATTTAACGCAACTGTTCCTTAATCTTCTCTTTCCTGTCTCGTGTCTGCAGCTTGTGTCATTATAATGCAGAGTTTTGGTTTTCACTTCTCAGCTACCAGACTATGTAGAGTTTCCATTATGTGTTCCACTTTTCTTATAATAGGCAGAGATTTTACTGGACATAATTGCTCAGAAGTTAATTGTTTGGAGAGCCCAAAGCTTTTTATAATGACCTTCTTCATTTTGTGGTTTTATAGTAATGATGTGTACAATAATTTGTTTATCAGGGTCTTTTTTACTTTGGAGATATCCCACTATTTATTTGGCCCACTGGAAGGGTGAGAAAGAAAAGTTATTTCAGGGGTACAGCTCTTCATGCCAATTAGGCTTAATTTTTATTCACTCTCAACTTCTTTATCTGATAATCAAAATATATTCTGTGAAACCTGAATGTGTGTTACCTCAAACACCTAAATTGCTAGGCCTCAATTTTCAGTGAACATTTTTGTTGAAAGATTAATTTTATACACAGCGAGACATCAGTCTTTTTTCTGCTTCAGTACGGATGTCTCCTAGACTTTGCTCATGAATACATTTTTAAAATCCTTGGCTGGGGGAAATTAAATCTCACTTTCGAAGTTCCGGATGTTATCAAGTTCTTTCACAGGACATTCTTAAGCCAGTGGGTCTGTACGTGCAGGAGCCTGGCAACAAATCATGCAGGGAACTGAAACCATGCACCTTTAAGCTGCCTTTGCTGTCTAATTCATACATTCTCCACAGGGAACATTTAAAACTTACCCACTGTGATTGATTCCCTTCCACTTAAGTTGCTCTCATTTATCTTACAGCTTCGCCTGTCGCTCATGGCCATTTATTAACTGCTGGTTCTTCCTCCGTGTGCACACACTCTCACTATGAATGTCCTGAAAATGCTCTATCAGTTTGTCTTTTTTTAAACTGAAGCCACCCTCATTCATCAGACGCCATATTACAGTCTCTGGCAGTACTACAGGCACGTTTTTGCAGTTTACCTCATGAGACAAGAAATCTGTTTGTTTTTTCATTTCCACATTTGATGCTGAGCAGAATCCTGCTTGTCTATTTTGGTTTATAAACAAAAAAAAGCAGTTCAGGGAAATGTTTTCTGATGTAGTCTGACAGCAGTGATCTATATTTCATACTTGCAGTATTCACTTTCTTATCAAGGCACTTTTTTGAAAAAAAAAAAATACACTCCCCCGAAGCTATTCTATTACGCAACTCTTTGGCTTGTGAAGTAGCCTCTGGGCATACGATGGCCCTCTTGATTGTCAATAGCCAGCGGTGTAGCTGCCTCTTAGGCCCTATTGTTACTGATATTAAGCCAGGACACTAAAACCCATGGCAGGAGTAACGGGGAATCTGACAGACGGAGGCTTAAAAACCTCACAGATTACTTCAGTCCTGCAGATTAAGCTTTCAGTCCACACCTTCAGCCACATCCATATTCATGAGAGCCATATTTTAGTCTTATCTCTGATATCAGATGTCAAACAAGTTTGATTTAATTTGCATTCATTATGTCCATCTGAAGCGGAATATAAAATCAGAATTCATTAATAAATGTCCCGATTTGCCAACCGTGTGTGGCGGATTCCTACAGATGGACATCAGGTTGCTCAGAGGAGCGTGAGTACCATGATTTTGATGTTCTTGTTTTAAGACCTTCACCCCTGACCCCCACAGAAGGTCACCTCTGACATGCCATGAGGAGGGTTCATGCTGTGGGTCAAGCTGGTGTGAAACTCTCACCTCCTTGGCTTTATTGCCTCAGAGTTTAGGGAGGAGGCACTGACATGGCTGTCACAATGAGTCCGATCATTCATCTGTGATAGGCAGAGTCCTTTGGCTCCACAGTGACTCCAATTTTGAACGCCCAAAATTAGGACCCGGTGAATGGCAGCTGATGAATATAGATATGATGGACAATGTAAAGTGGTTGCGTTCAAATGTAAATGAAGTAATTGTGAAAAAAGTGTGTACATATACAGCACTGAAGTCCAGTGATTTCCAGCGAGAGGTACTTGTACCCCAGGGGGATATAAAATGGAACTAGCAAGTTGGCAGAATCACCAAAACTGTTAGCTAAAAGTGTTGTCTGTAACTTGAAAAAGATAGCTACAATTAATGGATAGATATTTAAAATAGTTAGCTAAAGTAATGGATACAATTTTAAATAGTTAGCTAAAAGTAAATAGTTAAGCTAAGGAATGGATGAATAGTTGATAGTTAGCTAAGGTAATGGATGAATGGATATTGAACGCTTGCTAAAAGTAACAAATTAGTTAGCTTAACATATTAAAAGAAATAGATAAAAGTAATGGATAAATAGTTGAAATAAAAGTAATGGATAAACTTGAAATAGTAGTTAAAATGATTGGAAAATGGTGAAAAAGCTAAAAGTATTGGATACATGTTAAACTATGAATGCATTTTTGTATTATAATGATCTTAAATAAGCCAAGTGATTTAAATTAACCCATTTGGAACGTGATGGTTGGTGTTGATAAAGAGGTACTTTTGGTTAAGATGGGGTACAATCAGGTTGGGACCACATCTTTGTAAATCTATCTCCCATTTTTATTGAACAAACATATTACTTCACACACAAAAAATACATGTATGTGTACACCCACACACCGGATAAAGCTAATAACACAGACGCAGACCCAAGACACATTGCCCACCCAATGTAACAACCCCCAAGTTGAGACATCTGTGATTAAAATCTGCGTCCCTGTGCATGTGAAAACCTGCTGTCCAGACAGCGAAGTGAGCAGTCTGCTCCCTCATTACCCTTGAAGGGGGCTCATATGGCGAGTGGGTGATATTAAAGTGGAGGAGGTTAAAAATGGCTTGGAGCCAATGTGTACTCCATCGTCTCAGACCGAGTGCACCGTGCAGTTGGGAGAATGCTGACCCAGATGCTGAAACTGGTCTGAACAATGATAAGATCACAAATCATATCCCAGCAAATTCTTATTCAAACCAGGGGGCACATCACTTGAGGGATTAACTTGAGTGTTTATGTAAGGGTTAAATGCTGTTTTGCCCAAATTTCTTCCTCCTAAGTTAATCTGAGAAGTATTCCCTTCTGCCCATAGTAGATCCAGTTGTGTCTAATGATGGTTATTTGTTCTCTTCCTCCTTGAAACAGCGTCTGATCCCCTCCTGCGATACAAAGCTGGAGATTAGTGCAAACTGACCTTGGGCCTGTAAGAGAGTTCACACTCATAAGGACACTTAAATCTGGTGTACATTAAAGAAGTAAATCACACCAACATATCAGGGTCTCTGCAGTCAGCTTGGCTATACTGTGGCGGGGTTGTATTATAGCATTTATATTGTTTTCCCTAGCTGCTCATAATTATGTTGTTAGTCTGCCATTAACCGAGATCAGTGTTTATTAACTGGCCAGGTCAGCGCGACAGACAGGGAGCAATTGGAATACCCCTGGTCACGCTTAGTTCACAATCCCCCCGCTGCCAAAAGCTAGAGCAACCGGATATGACTTTGAGCTTTGATAAAACTTGACATATGATCTTCAGGCTTGTCTTGTGTGATAAGCCAAGCTTATCAGAATCATCACATCAGTGCTGTGTGATGCTCAGGGGGAGGTGGAAAGCTTCTCCTAATGCATCCATTTGGTTAATTATGTTCATTCATTATAGATTCTGTTGAGCTTGGCCTTTTCCTTACAAAAGTCTGACTCTTGTCCAAGTTAGACAGCTAGTGATGCACTTACTGATTACACTGGGTGCCTAAATACACCATGGGGTATTTGCTTGACAAAGTGAATTTATCTGATAGTTAGTAAAATCATCCAATTGCACAGTGGCTAGGCTTAAATGTTCCAGGCTCTCTACATAATATAAATCGGGCTATTCACTGTACTTACTGATCAACTAGAGTTGTTGGAAGATTATTCCATTTATCATTCCTTTAAATGGAACAAAAGTGAAAAATTTATATATTTCCAATAATGTAAGATGGTTTTACATTATTGGTAAAATGTTATTACTGTACAGTATCAGTCAGCACATCTTATTAAATTATTGGTCAAGTTATTACATTATTGGGTTTTCAAATCCAAGTTAAAGGTAACTTTTATTGAATTTTTAGGAAATGATTACATTATTGGGTGCTTCAAGGACTAATTGCTTGTTGGTTTTGGTGTTTTTATGGGATTTGTTAAAATAAAAACACATCACACATCGCTCTTATTCCGAGCACAAAGTTTTAATCACAAAACATTTTCGGCTGTCTTGCGTTCATCAGGGTGGTATCGCAGGCTTCTTCCAGTTTCCTTATGATTCATTGATCCATCATGTGACCAATAAACTAAGATGGACTTACACTGAAGTTCACCCTGGTCAGCACATTGCTGTGTGTGCATTCTCACAAATTCATAGGATTTGTTGACTATAACCAAAAAATAGAATATCACCAGCCTTACCCTTAATACAGTAGAAAGTGGTTTTATAAATGCACTGGAAGAAATGGTCACATTCAATATGTTTGTGTAATAAACATGTTGAATGGAACAGATCCTGTTTTAATGATACCTATAAAAAGGTTGCAATCGGTTCGTGCTAGCTGACAGATGCATGCTACTGTATGTATTATTCAGCAGTTTGTGTACATCGCTGACCCACGTCAACTCAGAACTCATTCAATATATACATCACGTGGGCATTCATATTGCAGGATGAACGTTTTGCATAAATAAATCCCATGGTACATTTGTGCCACCATCCCGTGTGACCTTATATGATGAGGAAGCAGGAGATTTTGGCTGCTGCATTTTAAAGCTCTCTGTCTCTCTCTCTCTCTTTCGCTCTCTATCTTTCCACATGACCTTTTAATTATTGATTTTCAACTCGCTAGGCCTCATCCCTCCTCTCCTCTCACTGCCGCTCGCTCTCTTTTCATCTTTCTGGCTCATTTTCTTCCAACATGAAATCACTCACAACAGCTGCACGCACACATGCAGATGCATTTATGAGCACACACACACTTCTTCTCGTCTTTTCTCTCCCACTCGCTTCTCCCTCCTCCGTTTCTCCCTGACTTGTCTCCATATTAAAATGCGTAGCTGCTGGCCGCTAGCTGCAGTGTCAGCAGGGGGGAATGGGGAAGGTAATTCATACCCGGCTGTCACCCAGGCTGGAGGTGAGCGAGCACACCTCTTCCCTGAGGAGACAGCCAGAAATGAGCCCAGCAGTGGAGCTCAGAGGCATCAATAATCCAGCGCCCCTGCCTGCACTAACGACAGCCTCACACAGTCTCATTAAACACTGCATGCTCCTCGTGCTGCCATATTTGTACAGTTGGAGCTCAGATTGAGATGAATGTGAGACCTCTTTATGTGTGTCTCCCCCTCAACAGCAAACCCCCGCAGTTATAGGTGTGAATGAATAATATTATTTGGTCAAATTTCACTGCAGAGATGATGCAAGAGCCCTCTTGATGAGATGCGATTCCTGCTCAGGGATGTCAGTTTGTGGAAAGCCCTCAACGTGTTTACGCCCACGAGAGGTTTGGGTATATTTTCCACAGAGTACCTGTCCAGCCCTGTGGGATGCTACTGTAAATAGGCTGTCACCAGTTTTATTTGGGTTCTATTAGGAAACTTAGGAGCACACACACACACACACACGGAAAAATACATCTACACTTCCAAAAAAGAAAGAACAAAAACACACAGACAATTATACACAGAAGTGCGCAAATACGAATCCTCAGATGTGCACATAAGACGCATACTACTCTCTCAAAAACCTCTTCAGGGTCTAAAATAAACTTTTTTAAAAATTATTTTAATTGGCTTTGGAAATTGTTTATATGAACCACAAACCTGTAATTGGTTTTCAACCACCAGAGGAGCAGGAGCTGTGATTAGAAACAACACAATTAGAGTAAAATATTTTTCACCACTGAGTGACAATATGCACACTTTAAAACACAAAAGAAAATACATAATCAAACACACCTTTGCCGGCAACATCCATTCCCTAATTTCTAATCCCTGACTTGAAGAATACTAACCTTAACCCTTTTGTTGGGATACTATAATGCCCTCACTTTGTCATATTCATGCAGGAACACAAACTAGCAAGTGTTTATGCATGCCAGGCCACTGCCAGGATACTGACATAGTTCAAAAATAGGGTAAAAATAGGCATTTACATACACCCACTCCCTAAAATGGCTCCCAGCTCCATTCCTCCTCTCTGATTGCCCTCAGGATAATTCTGTCCAGGGTATTCTAGGAATCTGTCTCAGGATAAGATAATCCAGGGACAGCTGCTCTCTAATTTTAAGTGAAGGCCCCATGGATACGGGTGTCACAGAGAGAGCTGAGGTCCAGTGGATGCTCAAGTTGGTTAAAAAAGCTGCATGTTGCACGTGCAGGGCAGAATCTCATTTCACTGGCTTCTCTGACACACTATTCTCGATAGCCCTGAGGAGGTCAGGACCTGATCTCAGGGTGGAGAGTGAACCCAACAGTCAACTCATGATTCACTTAGAGAATTTCATCTGTTGTTGCCATGGCAACAGCACCTGCAGACAGATGAAAGCACACGCGGTGACACTTCAGACACACCTCCTTTGTGTCGTGAGCACATGATTGAAGGGTGTGTTCATGTGTGTGTGTTTGTGTGTTTTAAAATAATCATCAAATGAGAAAATATGTAGTTTAGACAGTATGCCAATAAAGAAACCCTTGTTTTGAGTGTTTGTATGTGGCTGCTTATCACATGCCAATCCTGCACATGATTAGCTGGTAAAATAGTCATCAGTCAATAATATCTGCATCATCATCTGAAGATAACAGGTGCTGCTGGTTAGACGTGCTGCTGTGTCAATCATCAATTATACTGTTGCATAAGATCCAGTTCATTACTTGTGCATCAGCATCAGCCTATTGATGTACTGAAATGCTCTGGCAGTGTTGGTTCTCTTTCATTCATGCCAATAAAGCTTTCAGGGATTAGTATCGACATATGCATTTGCAAATTCTTATGTGGAGGTCATGCAGGGCGCCGTAAAGAGGAGCTCCAAAGGCTGGTGTGCAAGTCCTTGTGTCTGCAAATAGCCGCCATGCTTAAGGGTTTCTTTAAACGAAAAACTGTAGGTTGCTGTTCTGCAGATGACCCTGACCTCTGGTGCCTGTGGTGGAGGACAAATGGAAAAGGGATGATGATATCAGCAAGAGCTCAAAAATAAAACTGTGTCTATGTCCAGAGTAAGGTGCAGATGTCAAAGTGTGTGTTTTTATCATGTCACACGCCTACAGGAGGTTGACATAACAAACTGTTGTTGATGCATTGACAGGTCAACAAAACAGTCTTTTCCAAGGCTGTAGTTTGTGGTGTTGTCATGATTAGAATAACATTCATTTGTACAGTTGTTCCTGTTATTTTGTCCATCCTTGATATGTGTAGTTGGATAGAAAGAAAGTGTAGCCATGGCTACGGACAGTCGCAGTGCTGCTAATAACAATAGCAAAATTCGCTCTGCATCCCCTCATGACGTGGGACTCAATAGAAGTTACTGTGCCACTGGAGAGACTGGCTTCTCTTCCTCTTCATCTGAGAATTTCTCTCAGGTTAATTACTCACCATCAGTGTAAAATGGTGAGTCTGGAAAGAAGAACTTGTTAGCAGTCTTATGAGATACAACAAAGCCTGATGTACTGTGACAGTATAAAAAAATTCAATGTAATGTGTCAGCTTAGAGTGGTTTGTCCTTTAATTTGAAAAGTTGTACTTTAAAAACTTTGTGGGTGGTGCACACACCAGTGTCATGTTGTGCTAACATAATGCTCATAACATGCCCCCAATCCCACAATCTTTTACCAACTGAATAATGAGCGCAACTACACCGTCTCACCAAAGACTCCAGGATAATCAATCTGTGTGTCATTGTAATGATTTGATTAATTGCACATTAGTTTAGTGATATACATCACTAAAGCACAATCTAAACTGAAACAATCACAAATTTTACCTAATTGTTAAGTCGTACAGTATCTTACAGATTGGCCCCTCTATGAAAATTTAGTGTTAATACCTTCATTATTTTAGTTGATATTATGCTTCCATGGTGCAAGGCAAAATCGAATGCTCATGGCCTGGTTATGAGGATGGAGAAAATTTCATTAACCGTGGTTTAGATTTTAGCCAATTCCACTAATCACTTCTTCCTCCTCAACTCACTGCAGATTGTTTTGACCACTGGGCAGAACAAGGTCAGTTATATTTCATCAGCAGTGCCTGTCAGCATTGTCTGCTCTGCCTGCACTGTGAGCCAACAGTTACAATGTCAGAGCAGACCGTAGTAGTGGTGTGATGGATGTCCACTCTTGCCGAGAATGCTGAGTCATTTTACGCATTAAGAGGGATGCTGCATTGGCTTCACTGCTCCAATTATTTATCTGGGGGTCAAAGTCCACAAATAGCTTGGCTACTACTGAGACTGGTTAACCTGGTTATAAATGTCTGATTAGGTGGTGTGAGGCACTTGAATCAACAGTTCATTGCTTTTATAACCAGAGTTTCAGTTGGGAAAAGGAGCCATACAAATACAGATTTGTCTGCCTCTTAAAATATATTGAAGAGTTTATGTTTTTGGTTTACAGACTCAATCATCTGTTGGAAAGAAAACAGAGTAATAAATGCGGCTTTGAACTTGAGAGTTTGGAGTCTGTTTCATTAATCAATGCCAGGGCTGCTGCCGGCTGTGCATCTTTCTTTTCCCTCCCCAATCTCCTCAGGGAGGTATTTTATCGCTTTAAGGTTCAGCATTTTAAGATTCCTCCCGCATTGGGTGAATTCAAATGAGAAAGGAAGTTTGGAGAATGTTTCTCAGTTGACTGATAAATGCTTTCAGCTCAAAAAAGGACAAAAACTTTACCAAAATGAGACAAAGAATTTGTATTATGCTTTCCTGTTGAGATTTCATGTTTGAGACACCATTGCAGTTGGCTGCAGCACTTGTGTTATTGTTGTAGTTGGATCTTCTCTAAACACTGTCTAAGTATATGCTGCTCCTGCAGCAACAGCAGTCACTCATGCTTATTTCAGTCAACATGAACATGATGCATACTTCAGCCCTGATGGCACAGCCAGGATCTGTTTATTATGACAGCTAGTTATAGTACAGGCCTGTCTGGATATTTTGAGGCTAGAGCAGAAACTTGTGTGTATATTCATAAACAGCAATCACATTTATAACATTTGGAGAGATTTCCAGAACACCCAGATTTGTATTTTCAGCACCTGTCAAATCATGTTATCAGAATCAAATCACAGAGAAGTTTACACATAGGAGAAACATAATAATATTTTATTAACAAATATTAGATCTTTTGAAATATCACTGTTTCCTCACAAGTTTTAGATGTACTGTTGCTAAGGTAGTAGAAGTCAAAAGATGCACATGCAATGATATGTGTTCTTCCTGGGAGACTGGACACTTTTGAATTCTCTGATTTCTGTGTCATATGTAAAAACCAGAGATGACATCTCCATACATTTAGCCTACACACTGGGTACAGGAAATAAAATCTCACACAGGGAAAGCAAGGGAGTGGGAATCCTGTAGGTGGACAGGTATGTTGATCCTGAGAGTGTATTGTGGGAAATAAGCTTCTGTCAAAGCAATATCAGACCTAGAAAGAACTCAAGCAGATGGCTGGAGTCGGTACGCCTTCAGGGGAGCAGTGTGCCATAACAGTCAGATGGGAAACAGAGTGGAAGCTGCAAATCTTTGTTGCAATGAATACAGTCTCTTGCGGTCAGTGGTTAATGGGCTTAAAATGGGATGCATGTTTTTTTTTTAGTTTCACAAAATGAGATGACTGTAACACAGGTGGTCCACAGAGAAAACTCATGACCCTACAGCAGCTAAACCAACATATGGCCCGAATTTAGAGTGACCAGGTGCAGTAGGAATGTGGTGCCACATTGAAAAGGTGTTTCTCATAACTAACAGGGTCTATTGCACTGAGTTTCAGACCACACTGTAACATTATCAGCAAAACACAACATACTTTGCCTAATTGTACCTTTAAAAACAGACAACAGGTCCTGAAAGTGTATGTATGTGTTTGAGGCAGATAGAGATATTAGTCGTGAGAATTCATCCCTCTACTGTCACAGTTGCTGAGTGGTCACCTGCAACCAAACCCTCTAAAAATACAGTGAGATTATCAGTTCTTCACATTGATCTCTTTAACTCCACTGAGCTGCCAGGATCAACCATCACTAACTCAAGCTGTGCAGCCAAACATTGTTCACATTCACCAAACTTTTGAAGTCTAGCAGAGATCCCAAAGTTTCCAAAGTCACCAAACATGTCAGACTGAGTTGTTAGGAAATGTGTATAAAATTAGGCATCTATAATTTCCAGCCAAATCCATCCAAAAGTTTTTGCAAACATCATATAGCTTCAATTAAAAGCCGGAAAAAGTTGATACAGAATAAACATGATATAGTTCAACTGTGTGGAAGATGATTATTTTTTCAACCTTTAAGGTTAGGGAGAAATAAAAGTGCAAACTGGATGTGGAGGTTTCAAATGTTGAACTACAAGGTGCTTTCACAGCAGTGTTTTCCCTGTTCACCATGTTAGCATTACGGAGTTCATGAGATGTCAATAAGAATTTTTTTTTTAAATTGTGTTTTGGATTTCCTCTCGGGGTCTGTACAATTTAGCATGTTAGCACGCTAATATTTTCTAGTTAGCACTAAAGACAAAGTACAGTGGAGGCTGATGAAAATGTTAGTTTTGCATTTGGTCATAAACCATCACCAAAGTTAATAGAATTCATCCGGACGGGACCACGAATGTCTGTACCAATTTTATAATAATTCATTCAGTAGTTGTTGAGGTACAAATGAGAAAGTCTGAAAAGTCAGGGTAACACCAAAGCCAGCAGGGTTCCCACTCTGGGGAGCATGAATGCCTGTACAAAATTTCATGGTAATCCATCCAATCATTGTTGACATATTTTAGTGTGGACTAAAGTGAAAAGTGGTGGACGGACATAGCCATCCCTGGAGCCCTGGCACGGATGAAGAACAAATAACACAAAATTTTTAGCTTTGTTGGCTTGCTTGCCGCCCAAGTTTCAAGTAACATGTAACTTTTCTACCATAAAACACAGCTGGTGGAGAGTGGGCAACATAACCGGGCCGGGCGTAGCAGCCTCTATATGTAACACAGAATGTTGATGGAGGAAGCTAAGATGTGAAAAAGAGACTGACCAATCAAGAGGCTCCCAGACTTTTTGAATTAAAGGCCTGCAACACAGACGGGGACCTGACCTTCTTTCTGTTGAACTCTTAAGTGATATTAGCTAGTTTGCTATGGCTTGTATTGTTGCACTTGCTTGATGTTTGGACTTAATGTAATCAGAACAAATGCACGTAGAGATGTCCTTATTTACGAATTACTCTCTGAATCAGTAGGGGCGTCAAATTGCACAAAATCCTAAATCTTACATAATGTCACTTTAAAGTATACAGAGCCTGGGAAAGTATCATTCATCTGTCATTAGATTCCTGTATTTTCTTTATAAAAATATACATTCATGTATATAAACATAAAAAAGTGTAGAAGACCATAGATCACAGCTGTCAACGATGAGCGTTTCATGCATAAAGTGAAGTTTTCTCTCTGTGAAAAGTTCTTTAGATCCTACAAGTTGGAGGAAATGAGGGGAAATCAGTCAGTCATGAGGTTTTAGGGTGGACTAGAGTGTATTTGCAGAGCTTTGCGTAGGGCTATGAGTGATTGTGCATCGCTGCATTACTCCACAGCATGCTTCTCCCTCCTCTTCTCTGGATTCCTCCTGGCGTTGCTAAATAATGTTGAGTCATAAGGTGGGAGGGAGAGTCACCTCCCTCGCTCCTGGAGCTGCCGCACGCTCGCTTTTTGCTTTGAAGATGAAAGGTGGAGTTGATCGCATTCATTTTGGGCTGTAAAGTTATATCCTTCCTCTCAGATTTATGGGGTGGAGCTATTTTAGCGCTGGGTCAGGAGAGTCATGTGGTTTCAAACTATGTAAATAAGGCCTCCCTTCATATTATTCCGAGGCTGGCAGTACAAGCCTTGATTCTCCCAGAAAAATGTGGCTATATACCAGAAATAAAATCTGAAAATGTTTTAATTACTTAGATGTCATTTATCAATATTCAGTTATATTGTCTGTAAACATGAGGGTTTTTGTCATGTGAAAACCACGTAAGACATCAGCTTTTCATTACCTGTGAAATGCCTTTTCACATAATCCAGTGGGTTTTATATAGTTTAATTAGAAACTGAAGATTTTTTTGTCAGAAAAATTCGAAATCAACAAATTTATATATCAATGTAGCATATAACCTCACCCATGTTCGTAAAACCCACAAATTCCAAAATACACGAGAACATGACCTCAGTGCCATCACAGAGAAAGAAGCAAAAGCAAAAGACCAAAACAAAACTCTACTTTTCAAACTGAGTACAGGATACACACCCTACAGCAAAGTTGCCATATTTTCTTGAATTTCTCAGTGGAACTGTAAATATGTCATATAATATAAATTATATATATATATATATAAATTATATATATATATAAATTATATATATATATATATATGTATATAAACCTGCAGCACAACGTCTCTCTACATCACACCTTAGTCTGACCATAAGGTCGCAAACAAAATTGACCTGTATTCAACTCCTTTTATAGAACAATTCTCTTTTGAACTGGCAGATATTGCAATCAGTAGATGCAAAATGTCTGATAAGGTTTTTGACAATATAACACTAATTAGTGAATAATTTCCTTCCCATCATGTGGTGCATATTAAGCACACTGAAGTCACACTGAAACAATCTGGAACCTGTGTGCACTTGGTAAACATGGATGATGTACAAAGACTAAGTTGGCTATTTACAAACAAAACATTTAAATTAGCCAGATTACAAACAAAATACATTTATAAGGGTAAACTGTAGGCTTGTAGCATTTTCTTTTCTTTCTCTTGATATTGATATATATGTGGTGCAATTAATTTGAAAATTCTCACAAAAATATGTTATTTGAGAGCCTATAGAAGCACATACTCTATTGTGGTTTCCTATGTGTTACTGGAAGATGCATGCCATATTTAAATGTTTGATGAATAGGGGTGTGGGTCAAATGTTTGGCATGAAAAAGTAAACAAAACTTACGAGCATAATAAATGCAGAAAATAAAAAAGCTATCACAGCTGTCACAGTCACCAGACCTCAATGCAACTGAACAGTTATAGAATATTTTGGAGCGTTGTTTTAGATAGCACTCTCCCCCACCATCATCAGAACATCAAATGAGGGAAAATCTTTTTATGTGAATGGTGTTCATCCCTCCAGTTGAGTTCAAATGATTTGCAGAGTCTATGGAGAGGGGCACTAAAGCTGTTCTGGCAACTCAGAGTGGACAAACATCTTTCAGATCCATCTGTGAAGGGATTGGCTAGTTTATCTTGGCTATACAGAGATCACTGAGTACTTACTGTTTGTTTGTTTTCTAACTGCTGTGCAATGAGCTGCTCTTAAGATGATTACTCGTGTCAGACTCTGTGTGAATTGTTTTAGATGGCTTATATACACTTTTTTTTGGGAATAAATGTCCTGCCGCCCATTCGGAGTCAGAGTGAATTCCTTTTTGTTTGTTTGGGTTTCATTTAACCAACATTCAAGTCAGGAGCTTTGGAGTGTACATTGCCTGAATTTAGCAAAGACAAACCATGTGAAATTAACTGTATTTGTGTGTCTGTGAGTGTTCATTCTGTGATGGACTGATCATCCGTCCATTGAGTTTCCCTGCTTTCTGCCCAATGACTAAAATGCCGCTGTCCTTTGCCATGACCCACTGTAACATTTGCAAATCCTCTACAGGTTTATTAAGGAACAATCACACAATTAACACTGTATAAAGATTAATCTTTGTATTTCATGATCTGCTGCCCACAATCTGAATCTGAATTTTAAAACAGAAATATGTAAACTATGCTAGAACATGGGCAAAAACTGGGAATAGTTTCACAATGTCTATAGATTTTTCTCAAACCACTCAGAATAATCACTGCTGTTCATCCATATGTGTGGCCCAATACGGCTAAATACACTGCTTATGTTTAATGCTGTCACATAAGCTCCTACGCTCTGTGGGAAATAATATATTTAGCTATGTTCCACCAAAATTTTAAAGTTCCTATCGATATTTTTGATCCTTTTTTTCTTTTTAAAGGCACCACTTCAGCCTAAAGGGAATGTGTGTTTTGACACACAAAAGATAATTCTTGGATGGGGAACCCACACTACGCACATGTTGAACAACCAGCCCTGACTTCCAAAACACTTATCAAAAGTGACCACACTTCACCCTGCTGTTCGTAAACAGTTGTCCTCAGTGTGTGGACACTCAGTATGCTGTCCAGGCGCACGCAAACACACATACACACACACAAACCCAAGCTGTTGTATAACGTGATGTGATAGTGCTGGTGGCAGTTATCGGCTGGCTGATGCACAGACGGGCTGCTGTGCGTCTGATCTGCCTGACATCGGATAAACACAACGTCAAGGCTCACGTGTACAGTGAGAGGGGGAGCTTATGTGTTTGGAAGGAGAAATGTGCTGCTCTCACATGCTGCACTTTGTCTACGTTTCAGGCAGCAGCAGGCAATTGTGTCCAGTGCAGTCTTGACTGGCAAGGGATTGGTAAGGGATGTTCACAAACTCATCAGGTCTTTCAAAAGAAATCTGTTTTTGCGTGACGAGGAAGAAAACTTCCAAAAAAAACATTTAAATAAATGATGCTTCGACACATTCACAATCATACCACGATCTAAGCTTTAGCTTGAATACTCAGCAGCAGCCAAAACAGTTGTTCAACTTATTCTAGTGAGAAACTGAAGTTTGAATGTCAGTAAATGACAGCTACAGTCTAAAGTGGCACATGAAAACTGAAAAAAATAAAAAATAAACTTCCAACAGCTGGCGTGTTATTCCCAGAGCTCGCTGCCTCTAAATCGCAGGATTCTAATGCATCTGTGAAAGACGGCATGGGAACAGCGAACAGATGCTCATCATTAGCAGAGGAATAACATGGAGCCCATTTCCAAGTTGATGACCAGACAGCGCCCAATTGAAACATCTGCCTGAAGACCCAACAGGAAAACGCACAAGGCTGTGGCTAGTTAGGGTTAAAAAGCCTGTGTTTAAATATGACAAGTAAATTTACAGTAGTACAAACCAGTTCTACAACATGAAGTGTCACTGCTGTTACCATCAGTCTTTGTGGTGCTGAAAGGCAACTGTAAACTTTGAATGTAATGTGTGTCTGAATGTAAAAGAACCAACATGTCAATTTTCTATAATTCAGAGATCTTTTTCGGGCCTGTAGAGAAATTATCTGAATTCAGTACAACTCAGCAACTGATGAAGACAGTGGGAATATTTGTAATCTCCAGAACAAGCGAGGAAGTGGGCCTTGGGTAGATTGTTATCATTTGAAGCTTCAAAGGTCTTAAGATTTCAAATTGAATCAAATATGCTTGTCTTTTGTACACAAACTACACTTTTACTATACTTTTCTACTTATCAGACTGAATAAAAGGATAAATTTCTCATGTACATGCACACGATAAGAAGAAAGAAAGCACAACTTTACCCTTATTATGACTTTGCTGAATACTTTCTTCCCTGGGAGCCAGGCCTTATCTGAAGACTAGCAGCCATTCTGGACTGTAAGAACACGTTTCTCATCTCCAAGCTTGCATGTTCAATGCAGTTCAAATAAACGTAACTCGTCACTGTTTAAAATATCTTTAATGGTTCAGTTGGTATAGGATTTGGAAGCATTAAGTCAAGACATGGTCAGCAGCCATACAAAACAAAACCAACTAATCAAGGTCGACTGAGAGGAAAATAAAATACAAAGTCAACACCAAAACAAAGAAGAAAAAAAAAAAGGACAATTAGGCAATGTCAGGTCATCACAGTAAAAAGATACATTGATCCTAGTCAAACTCAACAGCATGCTATAAATCAAAACCGATGTTCAATGATGATCACTCACACACTCATACATTCAGACATTCATTCACAACTTTGACAAAGGCTGTAGACCAACCCTGATAGGTAAAATATACAGTAAGACGCTTTAGAGGAAAAAAACAAAACAATGCATAGACAAATAAAGAGATTTAAAATAAAAGTAAACATAAAAAGACAAATTTCTTTGTCATAGGCAGACAGCATGACAGATCTGTTGGCTGATTACATTGCGATGATTGTTGAAGACATTCAAATAGACGTTATTGCCAACAAGATATGATGGATAACACTTTACCCATACAAAAATGATTTTTTTTTCTGAAACTTTTTTTTTAAAGAGCTAGAAGCTTCCACAAACGTCAAGAATGTACAAACAATGGTCATTGTGGCAAGGCTACAAAGATCCTCGGCTCCACTTGAATGAACATTATAAACCACGAGGCAGACATGCTTGGCTTCAAAACATTACGTTACAATTATTTTAAGTTATACAAGATAACAAACTGTACTTAAAACACATTAAATACCGAGCATGTCACTAGAAAATCATGTCAGTTGTTAACAAATATTCAATTGAGCTATTCCAGTTGAGTCAATTAACAAACAGAAGATTTTCTTTTTTTAAAATCACTGAAGGAATAAAAACATGGTTACAAAGTTTTATATTGATCCAGACATAGAATCCCCTGTGCTAAATATCAAAATGTATTTTTTGCAAATATCCCATTGATAATAGTGCAAGAGATACAGTAAAATCAGAAATAGCACACAGCTCTTATGTTTGGCTTCATGTGTTGAGTTACAGTTTGTTAAAAATTAGAGTTTGCGTGATTTTAGTGTGAATAAAGAGCCATTGCTGATGGCTTTAAAGAGTGACTCAAGGTAGCGTTTCACTATCTACTGGTTCTCCATCTTTAATGACGTGTTGGAGGAACAGGGAGTCGATTCAGTAAACAATAAATAACAACTACAGCCCGTCTCTTATCAATTTTCTTAATCATGTTAATTTTATCTCACAGATAAAAAACAACAAAAAATACAATTGGCACAATCAAGTCATTATTGTGTTTTCCCAACTATCTGTAC
>JAPMOB010206777.1:0-17015 GCA_029875015.1 Lepomis gibbosus | reverse complement strand
GAAGCCCCTTGAGGCAAATTTTGATTTGCGATATATGGATGTATAAATAAAACTGACTTGACTACAGCAACTGGCCAAATTTTAAAAGACAACTCCATCTACTTAGACCTTCAGGTCTCCTGTAGCACCAACGGCCAGCTCACTATTGAAGCTACCAGTTCCCTTTTTACAACGCTGTTCGCATGGCCTATGAAGAGTGGACAAGAGTGACATGCTGTATAGAATAGCTAATCATGGCTTAAAACTAACAATGTACTTAATTTAAATCTATTCATTTTTAAGATGTGCAGCTTATTAAGTCTTGTAAAATACCTTTTATCTTTTTCTTCCACTTTGTCCTGTCTTCTAACAATAAATGCACTACTTTTGACCAACGCAAACTGCTTGAGCATGTTTTAGGTTCACGCTGTTGTAACATTAAGAGATCGTGAACCATACCAAGTTGTAAGACCTTATACTCTCTAGTTTGTATTTAAAAAAACAAATTTTAACAATGTTTTTTCAGAGTTTTTGTTTTCCGTAAAGTTAAGTTGCATGTAAGCAGCATCAGTAGCACTTGAGGTTGACATGTTTAATCTAAAGTCAGTTATCTTTTAACAAAGTTTTCCTCTAATATAACACCCTGAACTGAAATACCATGTACAATTCACTAAATCTTTTATTGTTTTTATCAAAATGCTTTTTTCTCCAGCTTGTCTGCCCTAGGTTTATATCTGTCAAAGGAACTGGCTTAAACATTTCCTGCTTGTGAACACTGTCAGAAATAGGACATTTTGCTAAAGTCTCACTCCAAACAGGAGTTCTGCTAACTGCAGAACACTTGTACTGTGTTGTACTGTCACAATCAGTGCCTTTGATGCCATCATGAGTCCTGAATTTGATGTTTTTTATATATACACCATATGTAAAAAGCTGAAGACTGAACTATGTAATAAAACATGTTGAATAAGTGGCTAACTGTATTGACTATATTTTGTTTTTTTTATTTTAGTTTTAAACCTCAACAAACATACAGTACTACACACAAATCCACAGGCAGCTGCACTTTCGCAAACACGTTCAAACCTCATTTGTTCACTAGATGGCGGCAGAGTGCCACAAACGTTACAGCACTACAATAAGAGGTTCAAAAGTATTTCTGATGAAGAACACCACTTACTGTCAATAAGACAATGACTAAGAAAAATGGTGACTTAATTTCCATGATTTCACTGTCTAGACCTTTCTTTTTCCAAAATAAAGCCGATCACTGTCTCCTGTCTGGCTATGCATGATACAGGCAGTGTCAAGATCATTTGCTGTCCTATAATTGTGTAATTGTAATAACGTGTAATTAAGTTGTCATCCTCTTCCTGTAATATCTGGTCTCTGATAAGACAAGCGGGGAATTTTAATAAAGACAGAGAAAATGAAACATCCCCGCCAGTCACAGATGGAAAGTGCAACAAACTAAATTATTAAATCAAACTAAGGGTGTTGGAGGGGTATTTGTAATGTATACAGTGTATTTTATGTGCTCTTTCTGTGTTTTTCCTTTTTTCTTTAACTTGCATCTGTTGCATCTATTCATGTTAACTTTATGTTTATGTCTAGCACCTAATCACCACAGCAAATTTCTGAAACGTGTAAAATACTACTTGGCAATAAAGCTCTTTCTACTATTGAAGACAAGGGCTGGATAATAATTCAATATCATCATGTAAGTTTAATAATATTGTGATGATTAGAGCTGGGTATCAAATGAACTTTTTTTTACACTAGTGTGACAACCCTGAGTTTCGGCTACAATACCAAAATTATAATTTTTCTATACCATAGAGAAACATAAAAGTTGTTTTTCTAAATTACGCCATCTGAGAACATGAAGCAAAGTTTGACAACTATGAACGCTCTGATGAACGCTTATGTAAACAAGATTGGTGTTGAAGCATCAACTATTTTTTATAATCGATTAATTGTTTCATCATTTAACAAGCAAAAACGTCAAACATCCTCTGGTTCTGGGTTGTTAAAGCCCCCCTCCAGCCAGTTCTAACTGCCGTTATTGGCAAACGTTTTTTCTCAAACAGAGAATGGGCGTGTGGTTAATAGTCGGACGTAATACATTACCATGACAACCAAAAACTGACTGGCTGGAGTGTTCACTAACGATATGCTGTGTTAACATCACTACACTGAAAAGATTAGTAGCCTACACTTTACTGTCTGGCAGGAGTAGCTATTACTTACCCATGATAGGAACTAATGTGCACGAATCAGCTGATAACTCCCACTACGTTTTATAGTGCATTTACCTTACTGTGGGGGGTGCCTCCGCCGATGCATTGGTAAAACAGTCAGTAAAATGCATGTTGCAGACTGTATATAAGATGGTGGCAGGTGAAAGTACGACGCATTTTCTGTCATCTGTCCTCCAACACCGCATGCACAGATGCCATAATGAACATACCTACAGTAAGTTGTAAGTACATTACACTTATCTAAGTACATCACACTTATACACTTAAAACACTAGCCACACAAATCAGGTTCGATACCAAGTGACAATATAATGTTTTTTTTTTTATAGTTTTTAATTTTTGCAGATTGATATTCTTATGCATCAATATTAGAAAATGATTCTTATCAACATCACAATGTAGATTTCATTCATGTTGTCAAGACCTACCTAACCATGATTAGGATAAAAAAAGCTGTATTAGTTTGCTTATTGCTCAGAGTACCAACAGAGAAGTTAATTGCATCAGGGCAACTTAAGACACAAATAAAACGTCCCTGTGATGAACTAAGCAGGGACGCCATTACACTTCCCCACAAGGATGCTCCATGCATGTTAACTCAAACAATTTGGAGTTTGTTTGACCAAGAGTGAAGCACTGTCACGCAGTGCTTCACTGTTGTCAATCTGCAGTTCAGGAACTTTTCATTCCCTTCAAGCAACTTGACAAACAGCGACTAATCCTGAAAAGATTCAAAATGCGTATTCTGACTGAAAACAGTCTCTAAACGTTATGCAAAACAGACTACATAGTAAAATCTCCACTTCTAGATAAGCCCCCCGTCGAAATATCCCCAGCTAAGTTAATTCACTCCATCCTCCCTTCGTATCGTGCAACAGTCGTTAATTTGAGTGAGACGGGACAGACCAAACAAACACACACAAACTACATTCCCAAAAATCTGCGGTCCAGATGCGCTCGGCACATTCCACAGCTGCACTAACACTGCTTTATGCAACAAGATGGCCTGTCATTAACGCCAAGTGCCGCGCCGGATGCGCTCTGTCAACTCCCCCGCCTCCCAGCTACCCCCACAACCCCCAGCAGCGTCTGTATCCCATCATCCCTCTCTCTTTTAAACATCCTCACACTCATCAGCCTGAGGTTATGAGGCTTGTGGCACGCGTGCCGCATTCCTGGGAGGTAATGCGAAACAGAAATGCATTAAATTCCCGATCTGGAATCCATCGCAGGGGGTGTGTGTGTGTGTGTGTGTGTGTGTGTGAGAGAGAGAGAGCGAGTGAGTGAGTGGTGGGGTTCGGTTGGAAAATAAGGACATGGCGGGGTTAAGGGGTCTCACTGCCCCCTCGAGTACCAGAGCATCTGAATTTACAAAGTGTCTGAAGGTGTCTGAGGAATTTATAATATATAGGGTTTGAAAGTTTTAGGAATTCTGGGTATTTACAGCGAATGGGGTTCTCTGAAGCCACGGGGCCTGTGGAGGTTAACGGAGCAGAGGGATACTCTTGGGACAGTAAAATAAAATGCCTGCACAACATTTAACTTTCTTCGCAGTATCGCCTAAAACAATTCATCGACCCCAGGAGTACAATTAAGGGTATTCAGGGAAGCATCTGGAGAGAGTACACAAAAATAGCATATCACTACATCTTCACCTTATAGAGCTCTATGGAAGATTAAAAGGTCCCTGGAGAACTCCTGTAAGGGTCAACGATACAAACAGATGTCCTCCTCCGCCTCATAAAAATGATAAATGCAGAAAGTGGGTCCAGAGAGTGAGGAATTAACTGGAGCATTCCACTTCACACCAACTACGGTGACTATTACTGTAAAAAGCGTGGAATTTCATCTTCAACCTTATTTCCCCTGCATGTCATCCCTCTTGTCCACCCGCATGTTTCTCCGTATCCCCCTCCTGACATTTCACAACATCACATTAGAGCTGGATTTGTGTAATGTGGGACTCACACCAATGACTGAAGGTTTTAGTTTAGAGATTTCGTGAGGTTTAAGGGTGCAAGAAGACGGAATCTGGGATAAAGGATCTGGCTCCAATCACAGCATCTGACTGAGGTTGACTCTGCACCCACAGGAAGGCCGAGCCCAAGGCCACAGCGGGGAAATCAAACCCATCTTTCTCAATTGTTCATTCCAGATATAAATATCTTTTGACAATGCAAAGAGCCAAGCTAAAGGTGACACTCTGACATCCCATTGGTATTTTTACCCTCATAGGTCAGAGGTTACTGTGGATACATGTAAAAGTACATGCACATACACACTTACCTACTGTAAATAATATTCAAATGCACACACACGAATACACATGCCTACATAAATGCATGGCGTCCACACCTGGATGTGAACACACACATACAAATGCATCTCAATGCACACCTGCAGTCAATCACTACACACCTGAATGCATACACACTTAAATGTATGAATGCTGCATGCATGCATACACATTCCGAAAAACACACAAATGCAGCAACTAACAACTAAACACTATAAACGTTATAACACACTATAAATGTGCTACAGGCACACACAGATGTGCAGAAACAGATGCATGCATGCACAGACAAATTTTTACAGATATGAACAGTAATAAGGCGGCAGTGAAGTGACTGGCTGTCTATGTGATCCAGCAAGGCAGAAAGACTTCAAAAGCCAATTTCTCATCCTCTTCCTCCCCCATGAACACAAAGGAATGTGTGGCAAGGCGCAAATATAAAACAAAAGTGTTTCTGTGGAAAAAAAAAAGAAAAAAAAACCTGCAACCCCCATGGACTGTGCTTCACTCCTGCCAGCACATGAAGTTTATTCCTTTTTAGTTTAAACTGTCTGACTCATCATGACTGAGCCAAGTTTGGAGCTGGCCTCCTACCAGAGCATTGTTTACCAGCATCCTACTTAATTGCACTGAGTAAATGAAATCAAGCTAAAAATACCCGAGCACAGCAGGCTTAAAAGGAAGCAAGTCAAGGACTAAGCAGAGCTCTTCTTTACCGAGTGAAGGGCCAAGTGCTTGATGAGGCGATGCCAAGGGTAGAATTAACTGCACACTCCTGTATCATCATCCCTTCCCTAAATACACACCCTTTCTCTTCCTCCAAGATAAATGTGTCATCAAGGTAAAACTGCAGCTGTCATAAACGTCACAGGCCAACACAATTGTTATCTTGTCAAAAAGAGACATGTGACTCAAAGGATGGGAAGGCACCAAACCTAACTATCATGATGCTACTGTTGAAAGTCGCCAGCCTGGAGACCCTCCTCCACCTCCACACTACCTGCCTTATCGGCCATTCCTAAGTACCACAATTTATCTTGCGCAACCTTTAGATGTAGCTTCTCAAAAATGATGCGTCATAATTCCTTAAAAACTTTGAGTACATTTTTGTGATGAGATTCATCCACTTACAAACCAGACTTCACTCTCATGTCAACGCCCAAATCACTTTTACATAAAAGTCACAACAATAGTTTTACCAGCCTGAGCCTAGTAACATATCCATAAAAAATAATGCCTAAAGGTTCTGAAATGTGAAAATGTGCACTTTTTCTTGGTCTTAAATTATTGTAATTCAAGTATTTGGGTGTTTTGGATTATTGGTAATCAATTATGGCATTCATGGCAAAACAAGTTTTAAAATCCATTACTAATGCAGCCTGAGAGGACAGCGACTTCTTTTGAATGAATAAGAATAAGAAAAAGAAGAAGAATGATGATGATTATTATTGTTATTATTATTATTGTTAAGTCACAAATACAGTTTCCTCTCTCCCACCAGGTGCCAACTGTTCCGCAAATATTAAGACTCTTTCTCCGTCATGTCTGCGTAAACCAAAACCATGAGGAGCATTTACATAAAGGACAAACATCCCTCACTACAACAGTTAGCTGAAGCCAGCAAAATTACGTATGCTGGCTATAAAGTGCTTAACAAACAACCAGAACCTCTAAAACACGAGAGGTGAGGTACTATTTGAAGGAGCATATCTAAAAAAAAAACAACTAAATTCCCTAAGTTACCCAATCCATCTCTCCACTTAATTTGAAAGAGATGAAACATTTCTTAACTATAAAGTCGTAATGAGGACAATGTGACAGTAATCCTTTGGCTCCAAAACTGGAGATAAACTCTCCAATTCTAATGAAGTGTTATACAACCATTTAGCTCACAAGAGTCCCAGGGTCACATTTCAAAGGGTCTGAATCACCCAGTGGGGAGACAGGGGTGAGTGATGGCCAGTGATCCTAGCCAGATTTAGCTTTCTGATCCACAATCAACGCAGCATTGGGCAAGGAGAGTGGCCCTTCAGCATGCGATGCCTTCGTGACAGCAGATGACTCATGGCAGCAGAATGTGATGAAGCAGGAAACATCACTTGCAATTACACTGCTAACTTCACAAGAATAAGTATAGTAAACATGCTATTTTTGAAAATGTTTATGGGCCACTTGAGGGACATCCATCTGTTGCAATTGGAGAAGACAGTGTGGAATGAAGACCCAAAACATCTTGGAAATGTGATCTAAGTTTGCTCTGCTTGTTGCCTTAGCACAAAAATAAAAAAGGATTAACTATTGTAGTCAGCGATCAATCTTGCACATATAGTGTGTGAGTGTATGTGTAGTTGGTTTTATTGGCAAGGACGATGAACTCTTAGGGACACAATTCACAAGGGCTGCAACTAACAATTACTGCCATTATTGAATAATCTGTAGATTGTTTTCTCAATTAATCGATTAGTTGTTAAGTCCAGAAAATTGTGAAAAATGTTGGTGTTAAAGCCCAAGGTGATGTCCTCAATTGTCTTTTGTCCACAACACAAATATATTCAGTTTACTTAGAAAAAACTTCACATTTGAGAAGCTAAAAGCAAAGAATTTACATTTTTTTTCTTCAAAAAAGGACTCAGAGCAATTAATCGATGTCAAAATCGTAATTTTATAGTCAACTACTAATCGATTATTTGCAGATCTATAATACACACATACAAACAGCAAGAAAAAGTAGTAATTAATCTAGTTATAAAAAGATATAAAAAAGCTTGACATGATATATTTATACAAGTACAAAGGGTTCAGACAGCAGTTCTGTGGCAGGAAGATGACCAGTTAAAATCCCCACACCAGCAGTTAGAAATGTTCACACAGCTGAAACTAGGGGTGTGTGATCTCTATGATAATATCTTAATTGTTGTTTTAACAATGTGTGACCGGACATTATCGAGTAGGCTACATTACTTACTTTGTAAAAAAATATATAAAGGCCTTGTCTATGCATTCACTGCGCCATGCATGCAGTACACGTGTGTTAGAGTTAAACAAGTCAAAAAATGCATCACTGAACAAACAGGAGATAAGACGGTGACACCTTGCAATCTAAGCACAACTTAGTGTTTTTATATTGTTGTTATTTGAATGCTTCAGTTTTAAATAAATTTAAAAAATGGCTGTACTGGGCATAGGTCTGACTCAATTAAAAGGTGAAGCAGGGCATCATTTTCACATAATTGGGCTTTTAAAGCCAATTTGTTACATAAGCATCTCTTGCTCATAATTGTTTTGTTATCATGACTCACACATAGGTGTCTCGAAACCAAATAAAAGCACAACACCCACACTGAGGAAAAGATTGTAGAGGGAGATTTCTATAAACATTCAAAGGAGTAAGAAGTAAGATATGTATTGGCTAGTAGTACAAAATGAGCACCATATCTTTGGGTGGTTGACAGTGTTGTTGATCAATATCAATGACGTCTCAACCAGGTGCTGAGATTTCTGGCTTTAAAAATCTATTTTCCATTCTGAACCCCACCCACTGGAATTTCAGGACTCTCCAAATCGATCCCTAATGCATTTGCACTGTCAACTCAACTATGAAAAACAAGTGAGAAACCAATATCGCCAAGCACGCCAGCTATAAAACACAAATATGTTTCAAATGCAGGTCAAAAAGTAAATCTGACATGCTGATATATTACAGTCTTCTCTCTAGAAGTAATTGGCCATTTGATTTAGAAATGTGATTTAATTTGTCATGGGGTTATAAAAAGATGTGTGAATAATGAAAAAACTACACAACTGTGCTGGACCCTTAACACAAAATCAAATCTAAGAGGAAATACAGCACAGACTACATCAGCAATCACAGGGATCAGTATCTGTTAGTGGACATGAAACAGTAACACTGGCAATTCTCCAAGGACAAATTCTCTGTTGCTCCCTATACTCTCTGCTTTCAGCAAAGACCTTAGAGTCATTTCACTTCACTTCAATGACCACATGACGTTTGTTTGCAATTAACAAAACTGGATGCAACTAAACAATTGCATTTTGTCGAGTAATCAACAGATTTTGGACAGTTCGTCAAACAAAAAAAGCAATATGAATGAGTCAAATTGCGGTTTGTGATGGCCATTTTTCTCTATTTTCATAGATAAAAATGTCAAAAGGTATAAACAATAAATTGGTAAAATGATTGGCAGAGGAACAGATGATAATAATAATAACTAGTTCATACAAATAACTCAGGCTTTTTTGCTATGCACAGCTCAAAAGGAATTTTGGCGTTAACTGAAATAAAATAAAAATGAGGCTTTACAAAAAAATAAACTAAAACTGTATTGTAGGTTTGCAAAACTAAGTAAAACTAAATAAAATGAAAAAGTAAATGTCCTTAATTTTCATTATTATCATTATCATTATTTTTTATTATTATTATTATTATTATTATTATTATTATATTTGATATTTTTATATTCTGAATTGTCACTGGTCACATGAATTTTGTTTCCCTTCATATAGATAAAGACATTTCCACCATAATTAGTGCAGAAAATGTCTTGGTTTCGTTTGTCGTTTTGTCCCCACACAAAATGACACCCTTAATACTGCATGTTAAGTAGTGTGTGTTTATGGGCTCACTGATATCTCAGACAACCTGTCTCTTTGTGCTTCAAATTTTTTAATACCTATTTATTGATTAATAAAGGTTTAGATTTTACTATAACTGCTTTCCAGTGATACTTGCCTTCAGGGTGCTAGGGACCTGTTGTTTGTGACTCCAAGGGGGGCCTAGACTATCTACCAGCAGTTTAAAAAATTGCTGTTAAAGGCAGTTGACAAAGTTGCTCCAATAAAAACTATTAGAGTAAAACTGAGATCAATGATCTCAATGGATGAATGGTGATATTTTAGAAGCAATTAATAAGAGAAATAAAGCCCTTTTCAATTTCTAGGAATAGTAAAGAGCAAGATGACTTGGATAATAACAAGCTATAAAATATAGTGCAAAAGATGGAAACGAGGGATTTTTTGTGATAAATAACTGAACATAAGAATAACCCAAAGAAATTTTGTCAGTCTTTGAAACAAATTGGATACAGTAAAAGACTCAAGGCAAAGGCAAATAACATCTGCCTTAACGTCAATGGGGAGCTTCCCTCCAATCAATTAAAGGTTGTGGATAAATTTAACACCTTTTTCCCTTTTCTATGGTTACACAAGATAAGGTCTTAAAGTTATTGAATGAACTCAAGTGTTTGAAAGCAACTGGTCTAGATGAAATATCTGCCAGATTTTTAAAAGATGCTGCAGAATACATATCTCAGTCATATTTTTAATCTTTCAATTATAGCTGGTAGATTTCCAAAAGATCTGAAGCTTGCCAGGGTTGTTCCGCTATTAAAAAAAAGGGAGCAAATTATAGGAGGGCAATTATCAGACTATATAAGGAAAAAGATCAACTTGGGTAAACTCTGTGCCATGGTATTGTTAGACCTCCAGAAAGCATTTGACACTACGGACCATCAGATTCTGATAATTAAACTAAAACCCCTTGGTTTTAACAGTATGGCATGTGAATGGATTCGATCAAACTTGACTGAGAGGCGTCCAAGAGTTGATATTAACAGAACTCTGAGGCTAGAGAAATAACATGTGATGTGCTGCAGGGTAGTGTCCTGGGTCCATTGCTCTTTATATAAATGACATGAAATCTGTTTAATCTTTTTCTCTATGGGGAAGATTCAGCCTTGGTATTCTCCCATAAGGATAAGAAAGTTACTGAAAGCCATTTAAGTGATGAGTTAAATAACATTGGCGAATAGCTGATGGAGAACAAACTGTCTTTGCATTTGGGGAAAACTGAAACTATTTTATATTATTCAAAAATAAGGTTGAGTAGGACACCAGAGCTTTGTAATTTTGTGGGTGATACCCAGATTTAAGTTCAAACTTCTGTTAAATATTTAGAAAGTATCGATCAAAAGGTTATCACAAAAGCGAATCTAAGAATTACATTTCTGGCACATAAGGCTCATTTTCTAAATAAAGAAACTTGAAAATGTTAGCACATGCTTTAATTCAGCCACCCTTTGATTATGCCTATACTACATGGTACAGCAGAACCCTCAAGAGGATCAAAGTTCAACTCCAAACGGCACAGAATAAATTAGTCAGTTTGATCTTAAACCTCAACAATAGGACAGACGTTAGATCTTCTGAACTTGAGGGTTTAAAATAGCTGACGGTCGAAAACAGGGTAAGACAGCTGAAAGAGATTAACTCGGAAGACTTTGCATAGAAATGAGCCATGGTATTTTAAACCTTATTGGGAATTCTCATAGTTACTCAACTAGAGGCAGTGCCAGGGACATAGTGCCTTGTAGATTTAAGAGCTGTTCTGGGCAAAACACCTTTTTTGTACACAGCAGCATTGGAATGGCACAAACTCCCAGTTGAGATTCAGTTAAGACAGCAGATCACTGTTTTAATAGAGCATGTGGTGAATGATTGTTAAATGCTAATTAGATTGAGTTTTTATGCAGTCTTAGGGCTCGTGTTCACCTAAGCTTTTTTTTTTTCTGACGCCAGCGTCTTTTTTCAATTCAATCCACTGGGAGCGCCGCATTTTTACAAGTTTTTTTTTTTGGTCGGCGAGAGTTGAAAAATGTTCAACTTTGGGAAAAACGCTGCGCTTGTCACAGTCACTTCTAACTCAGCTATCCAATCACAGTAAAGGAGGGGCGGGACAAATACCACACCGTAGCAACGGTTACTATCCTGGAACCGGGCTTTGTCAAACCTCAGCTCTTGGACTAAACGGTGGTACTTGCCGAGATGTTTTGGTCATTGAGTTTCCCCTTGCGAGATGTCCAGATCTCTTTTTGACACTTAATCAGCAGGGTGATTAAGTTAATTCCTGGGTAACTTGATAAAAAAGACAAAACATTTGGTGCTTACAGACAAGTTCTTCTTCACTACTTTGTGACTTTCTTAAGTTATCTGAACATCTGGTATATGATTAAGTCAAAACGCATGAAAATACGGCTGGGTACAGTATAAACCACTGAAATAATAACTATTTGCCATCTGTGTTGATGTGTAATTCATGACACACGGAGGAGCAGCACCATTGCAACACATAGATACCACTCTTTTGGGAACTATTCACAATGCTTTTAAGTATGACATATTAAAGCCTGTTACAACACGGTCAGAATATCAGAATAACTAACATCTGTGGCTTAACAATGTGTTGAGATTTCTGGCCTTCAAAAGTTACTTTCTGGTTTGCTTTGGAACAAAATTTTGCCCCCACCCCCACTGATATTCTGACACGCTACTCACTCACATTTTAAACTGCCTAATAATGGAAAACTGTGCTAAGACACTAAACACTTTTGGCAAATAATTTTAGCTTTGAATGATCTTGGTATTCAAAAAATGTGCTAATTGGTTGTCATCTTGTTGAGATTCAACTATGAGTATATCGGTCTGCCAAAAGCATGACATCTTTGGTACACCAAAGTCAAATGAGGCAAAATACTTTCACTCTAGTGTTCTCTGCAAAGAGCGAATGCTGCTGTTTATGTAGCAGTTTGGATTTCAAGTTTATAGTTTGGCATCTGGACATTCATCTCATCTTTTAGTTTGTGATAAGATAGATTTATCTTTGGATAAAAATCTAGAGCAGCTTTAAAGTACCACAGTAAGAAAACATCCGTTCTTGAAGCCCAAAAGCCAAGAAGTTTATCAAGCCATTATAAAACTTGCAGCAGGGGGGCAATGGGCTGTGCTGGTACAATGTGTGAAGTTTAAAGCCCCCCTCCAGTGTATTTTGACATTTCTATGATATTTCATATTTTGCTGAGTCATTTCCTTACAATGTTGATTACCCACATAGTTTGCCAAATTCTCAATTTTGTGCTCAAAGTCTCAAAAGTTGCTTAGTTGTTAAAATGGGGTTGTGGTATATGACTATAGTAAATCCATAAGTCATACGTCATTCTCCAAGCTTGCGCAGGCGGGCTGTCATGCCTCATTAAAAAACTGTCACGGCGTCACGCCTCGTTAAGTCAGCGTATCAAACCGATAAACATCGCTGTGAGCTAGGTAACCAACTTATCATGTAATTTACTTAGAACTTAACAGTAGGTATGTCCATTATGGCATCTGTGTGTGCTGTGACAGAAAACGCACATTCACCTGCCACTGTCTTATATACAGTCTGCAACATGCATTTTACTGACGGACGTTTTACCAATGCATCGGCAGAGGCACCCCCCACACTATAGTAAGCACACTATAAAACATAGTGGGAGTTATGCGTGACAGGACCATTGACTGTGTGAACAGCTGATCCGCGCACATTAGTTTCTGTCATGGGTAATAGCTACTCCTGCCAGACAGTAAAGTGGACTAAACGTTTCAGTGTAGTGATGTTAACACAGCATATCGTTAGTGAACACTCCAGCCAGTCAGTTTTAGGTTGTTATGGTAATGTTACGTCCGACTATTAACCACACCACCATTCTCTGTTTGAGAAAGAACGTTAACCAAAAACGGCAGTTAAAACTGGCTGAAGGGGGGCTTTAAGGTATCAGTGAGTCAATGAAACCCTGTAAAGGCCAGTTTGAGTAACAGATCAATTAATTTGAAGACTTATGAGACACCAAAACACTATACAGTGGTTTATCGTGCTAAGAGACAACATTTCACAATTCTAGAAGATTGGAAAGGGCACCACCATTTTATCAACAATAGTGAGGTAATCCATGGAAGTAACATACCAGGGATGTGCACATATTTGCTAATACAATGCATTGCCAAATAATGCTGTATGGTATGGTATTGCTGCAAAGGTTGAGTTATGTTAAACTGGGATTGTTTTGGCCACTTGGAGGCAGCTAAAACGTTAACACGACATCAACATACCTTTTCAGTTGATTTGGCAAATTTGTTAGCAAATAGTTGCCTACTCACACATCCAGCCAAACAATGGAATTTAGAGACTGTTGTGCCCACATCATTACAGAGACCTGCCCCATTAACATCCCAGATCAAGAACTCAGCAGGTGATCCATGCTGAGAACTGTCAGCGCAAGACTCCAGGAAATGAGAGGAAGTGGACTCTGTTTTATATCAATGATGCTTGGTGCTCAAACGCAGTCAAGATGGACTCCCAATGTTATTTCCCAAATGTTAGACTGTTTATTGTGAAGATGAAACTTTCATATTATCACCTGGTTGCTGCTGTTTACATTCACCCTAGATGCAATTTCAAAAATGCTCTGTGGAATGTTCGGGGTGTATACATGTATGTATATATGAATATAAATAACTATTGTTTTATTTTATATGATACTACAACCATATGTTGTGTGTGTAGCATGAAGGAACTACACTTTGTTTCCTTATGCAGCCTTGTGCTGTATAATGACTAACAAACAACATTGTACCTTGTTAAAGACTTTTCTCTGAAAACAGCTGCCTGCCTCGGCTGAAAACGACATTAGAGCAGTGAGAGTGAACCAAAACAGTAAAGTTGCAAGCCAGACACCTATACAACAAGCTGAAACTCACCTGTCAAGCCAAGGGGAGCTGAATATTGTTCTAATTCTCTGTAGGTTCATCACTACAAGTGACCACTTTCACATCTTTATTTTAAAAATATCTATTATAGTACTACTTAAAACTTTTTTAATGAAAAACTCTCAATTTTTTGCTAGCTCCCGCTTAGTTATCAAATTGACCTTATTTAAATTAATAAGTCACTTTCAATTTGTCAATGTCAATGTATTTCAATGTCTGTCAGCACAACCCCAAAGCTTTTGCAGACCAAGTGGGATAGGAGATCTCGCCATTGTCTTCTGGGTCTGCCAAGGGGGTCTCCTTCAATCATAGACCCCACAACTCCACATCTATTTTCTGACACTGATCAGATGCCTGAACCACCTCAACTGGCTCCTTTCAACACAAAGGAGGAGCAGTTTCACACACTGCAAAGAAAACTCTTGTATATATTGTTTGCTGTTCAGACTGAACTATACCCAAGCAAACCAGTCGTGTGACTGCATCACAATTACCAATTTGCAGTCTGAAGAGATGCAATGCATTTTGGGGTAGTTGAATATGTCCAGTAAGCTCACTAAACTAAAAGGGTTCTGCTCTCCCCCATCAAGGGTTCTGATGGACTAGTCTCTCAGGGCAGCTGCTGAAACACTGCTTTCTGAGTTTATGTGCTGTAATTCCCATGGCAAACTTCTCAGGACTCACAGATCCCACATGGTGTAAATCTGAAACACACAGTAGCAAGCCAGGCTCTCACTGGGCAGGAAAAGCAATATTTAGATGAGATTTTGAGAAAACTTGATGATTCACTGTAATCGCTGCATTCTAATTCTTGGGGTCACATTTTCATTCAGAATCGATTCAAAACAATTCTTCAATAAAAAGGGGGAGCACAGTATTTTGGCTTTCACTTTAGTGCAATGTGTGTTAAACCATTGACCCCTGTCCTTTACATGCTGAGCTGGAAATTAAACATAACAGTTAAGCTTGACCCTCTTGAAGAGGGTCATCGTCTGCAGAGAATAAGGCAGAGAATAGTATGACAGAAAGAATTCAGCTTTTTTAGTGAAATTATTTTTCCAAGTTATGTATGTAAACTACATAAACTTGCATCTTAAAGTTTTCCTCCTATAATAATACAGCAAAAGTGTAATTTACTGACCAACATTACTGGTACTGATAACTAAATGTTTTTTGGTAAAAACAGAAGTTGGTGTGTGTGTTTTCGATACTGTGGGTTTGGGGTGGGGGGGGTAATAGTCATCAAAATTTGCGCTATAAACTGTCTGATGCTGCATTGTGCACTCTGGGTTGAGTTCTGGCTAGTGTTATTAACTAACACTATTACAAATACAGATTTTTGCCATTTGTGAAGACTATATGAATATAAATCACCCCTAGTAACTATCACACTAAACCCAAGTGGTGGAAAAGACCCCTCGTTATTTCAATAAGCGACTGTGCTTACAACATCCATAGCATAGCCTGTGCCAGTGAGCCTATTCAAAATATTTACGACAAAAAAGTAAGACATTTCTGTTTTTATTTTGCTCACTCAGTCACCATTACCAAATTTCACAAGGAAATGTCAAAGGCTCACTTACAAGTCTGTAGGACACATTGTCTAGGAATAATGAATGTCTGTACAATATATTGTGCCAATCCAGTAGAATCTGACCTGCAGGTGAAGCTAGAAGAAAAGTCAGGGGATCACAGAAGTCATTAAGATTCATCCTCTGGGCATCATGGACAGATATGGAGATACATCAGTTACAATAATAAATTCATTTTAAGACAATTTATGCATTTATTAGACCTAGGGCAACATGTATATGGATTGTGGCTGTTGTGGCAACCAGCTCGTAGCTTCCAAAATATGTTTCACATTTACAACTAAAATATAATACAAAACATCCAAAACTCTGTTCCCTCTTGTTCCCACTTTTGAACATCTCCAGCACCAGCTTTCACTTAGCTCTGCCTGCTCGCACCTCCTCTTGCTCTACCTTTGAGAAGATGATTTTTTTTTAAATTAAATTTGAGTCCAGAGTTTAATTCAAAAGAGTGAGGCAGTGAGTCATCTGTGGGCTCTATTGTGGTCAGTATACATTGCTCTTGCCACATCTTGTCTAATCACGTGCTACTGCATGTATGTATATATAATAATTATGTACAGTATTTGTGCTACATGTGATGTACCGCTGCATACCTGCATCTTTCTGAAAGAGCAGTAGTGCACCGACACCACTTGTAAATTCCACCACAGCAACATCATTATCATCGGTTACTGGCAACTGAATACAATGACGATGAGACATTATTAAAAAAAAAGACGACTACCAAAGCCTAGTAAACACCAAACAGCTACGGTCTGTTATTTCTCTCTAGCCATATGAGTCAGGAGTACGCAGAACATTGTCTTTCCCTTGGGCAAACAGATATTTTCCACCTGTAAATGGTAAATATCTGATTCTGTATTTTCCACACAAAATAGCAGACAGTGATTTTTCCATTGTTTGGAAAGGAACTCAAAGGAATGTTTGGGCCTCACATTTAGACAAGTGCATATGACTCAATGCATTTCCAGGGAGTATTTTCTTTCAAGAGAGCACTATGACATTACATACCAGAGGGGCAGAGTGTTAATAAAATCCCTATAATTCCTGTCTATCTATCTCTGTAGTAATAAAAACAGAATGAAATGTGGAGCTATAAATAGACAGTGAATATCTAATAATATCACATAATGGGTGCATGCCAATGTTGAGCTCACACTGTGCTCTACTGACCCCTGATGTGGAAAACAATCACAGCTTCATCCACCCCCTAACCAAACACCATACTGTCTTGATTTCATGTATGTGTCATGTCATTTAAAAGCTATTCTTGCCGCAACAATTCAAGGG